>AWOL01S0113280.1:23136-44911 GCA_000715115.1 Nicotiana otophora
ATATATATATATAAAATTTTTTACTCTTTGTTATCTCTGTGTATGGATTAATCAGATACTAGCAAATAGTGATTTAAGCATGTGTAAATTAAATATCTTTACAGATTAAATTAGTATTGATATGATCTTTATGAAATAGTATGTGCGTCATGTGCAATTGCAGCCATTGCTCCAATATCTGTAGTCTGAACTGAAAGCAGCGTCAGTGGGCAGTATCAAATTTCTCTAGTGTTTGGAGGTGTCAATTTTGGTGTAGCAACTAATAGGCTGTAACATGAAGGACCAAAATAGTCCTTTGTGATACAGATTGAACTAGGCCGATAAACCACTCGATAATCGCTAAACCGATACCAATCCGTCCGATATCTTATCGGGTGGCTAGCATATTAATACATTTAAAAACCGATAACTGATAAGCCGAACCATTAAGAATAAATAACTGTCCGATAAGCAGCCCTATGCCACATCAAGCTTTTAAATAACGGCGATTGATGTTGATTACGACGATTGCAAGCCGCCGCTACTGTTAATTATTATTTTTAAAGTATTTTTGTCAACTGCTCGGACCAAAAAGTTCCTCCCAAAAAATTTTTTAGACTCCCTCCACTGCTCAGACCAAAAATTAGAACTCCCTCCTCCCTCATTTCTCCCTCACTCCTCCCATATAAACCCTAGTATTGCAATTTCCTCTCTCCCTTTCCCTCTTATCGATATGGCGCAGATCGCTAGTCGTCGTAGCTTGCGACTCCCTCGTCTTGGCTCTCGATTGGAAGCCACTGGTATCTAACGAAGCTTTCGAGGAGTTCAACAACCTCTATCTCCAAACAAAATTCAGCAAGGTCCTTTCGATTTTTCTCTCATTTTTGTTATTTACTACTTTTTTATTAATGCAGATTGTAGATCTAGGGTTTATCATATATCTGGTGCTCTAAGGAATAGTTTGATTTGTGGTTGAGTTTTGATTGACTGAAGCAAGAGCCATGTGTCGAGTTGGGTTTTATTTGTTGAGATTTAGGGTATGTCTCATGGTTTTGGTATTTAGCATTAGTACTACTTCTTACTACTTTTTCAGAGTACTTTGCTATTTGTCTTCGATGTTTCTCTGTTGTGCCATGTTTGTCCAGTCTGAATTTCGCATTTTGTGAATTAGAGTTGCTGTTTGATTAGCTGTGCCTTTCTTGTCTTGATGGTAGTAGTGATGATTGGTATGCTATATGCTGTTGTGTGCAGGAAAAATTTAGTCTCATGTGGTGTAGATACTGATAATAAACTGGAAAAATAGACTCATAGAAGCATATACATATATCTATTACCAACTTGACTGTAGAAAATTTTATTTGAAGTACCTTTTTCTTGATAAGTAATGCAGAAAAAGATGCAGAACTAGCCTATGCTTTCTAAGTAAACTCATAACCACTCAGTATCACTATGCGGTTTGCTCTGTTAATTTCTTTTCTGTTAGTTTTCTTTAGGCTTTAACTGGTACAGAAATTTCTAATACAGTTGATGCTCTGGTATTAATGCAATTAACTTTTTTTTTCCTTGTAGCTTCATTGACAGATGAGCCAATATTTGATGATATAGGTCCAGCTTCTTTAGTCGGTCCTAAATTTTCATTAGTTGCTTCATAACTGCTTTTTAGTACAATTTTGTATGCAGCAACGAAATGGAGTGACTTTTGAGGTGATGGTGAAGGGAAAACAAGATGGAAAAGTAGCTTCCGCAGGAAAGCAGGTGACTGACTCTATTGATAATTCAGATAGAGATGGTGCAAACATAATGCTAGTAATCACTATTGAGTTATTCTTTCTTTTGTCCAGGTCAAAATTTTTTTTATTGCTAAATTAAGAGGTACAAGATGCGTCGTTGGCTCTAATTTTGGTGAAGCTCCCCATAAATTCTGTCTAGGTCTCTTTCTCTCTCTCTCTCTCTCTCACACTCACACACACACACACACACAGCTCTTTTAGTTGTCTGGACAAATGGATGAGGAGTATATACAGTTTAGGTGGATTTTCTTAGTTGTTCCTGTGATTTTCAAGAAAGTTCTCTTCACTCCTTTCCCTATACAAGTTCTGCCTCTTCATATTTATTTGTTGTCTTTGATCAGGTGACAAGAACGTGGTAAAAGAATTTGAACATTGGCATTGAAGGTAATCATTTTTATGGACTGAAACTTTATACACTAATGATTCTATAAGGTACATCTACCATCTAAAACCTGTTCAACAGCTTGGGGAATAGAATATATTAGTTTGTACCATGACCCTTTTACATGCTTGTAATTAAGAATAAAAATTTCCCTTTTGTATGCACGAGGACTAATTTTATTATTACTTATTGCTTATTGTTTTGCTTAATTTTGTAGGCTCAGGATATAAGAAGTATGTCCCATCACCTGACAGCCCAAAGAGGATCACCAATTGGAAGTAACACCGTATATTCATGCGAGTGCTCGATTAACATTTTTTAGAATTGGTTCTTAGTTATTTCCCTTTTATTCAGTGGATGTAAAGTACTACGCGAAATTTTAATATATTTTATGATATAATTTTGAAGTGCTTAAGTTATTTATATACAATGAATGGTTTACTTATTAAACATTTCTCTTATGTTCGTCTCGGTTGTCGAATTGGGAACATTGGAACAAGCTTTGATGAATTAGGCAGGGTGTCGAACTAGAATGAAAAGAAATCTAGAAGAAAATAAGCAGGCAATGAAAGAGATTGTGGCGGTTTGAAACTGCTATTTTAGACAATATAAATAATGGATTAATGTATAATTCTGGCGGCTATTAACTGCCGCAATTTGCAAGAATGAACCGTTGTTTTATCACTTTTATAATTATGGCGTTTAATAAAAAACCGCCGCAATAACTTTTTGGCGGATGTAATTGGGGCGTTGTCTGAAACCGCCGTTAATGTGCATATTGGCGGTTCTAAACCCCCACAATACCCAAAAATAACCGCCACAATATGCAGGTTTTTTTGTAGTGATCATGCCGAGGCGAACGGCTCAATCCCATCATAATGTGCGCACTGTCGAGGGTCGAACGCTACAAACCATAGATGTATCTATTATGCTGCCGAGGCGAACGACCCGATCCCATTAGAATAAGAAGCTTTAACGGGTCCTTGAACCCACTCACGAATAAATGTGTGAGTTATGGATTTTAAGGAAAACCTTTAGAGGAAAACACATAACACGGGAGAAATTCATAAGAGGAGTACAATTATTTCGCGGCTAATCATGAAACCCGTCAAATCTCTACAATAGCAAGTCTATCACTCTATGCAAGTCTAGTCTCAAGTTGTAACGTAAAATAAAGGAATTTAATAGGCAAGGGGCATCTCAAATAATATAGTTATAGCAGGGAGGGAACCTAAGTCTACTCGGACATAACATGAATCTAGCTACGTACGGACTCTCGTCACCTTGTGCGTACGTAACCCCCGCAACAAGTAGCACATATCAAATACATCACCTAGGGGTTTTTCCCTCACAGAGTTAGACAAGAGACTTATCTCGATCCGAAGTTTCATAACCGGCTCCAACGCTACTCTAACACCTCAAACCGATGTTTGTCGCTCCAAAACTAGTCAAACAATGTGCACACCAATAAAAATATACTTTAATACTCATAATAAATCAATTCATAATGATTCTCAACTCCACTTGAAAATTCAATAAAGTCAACCCTCGGCCCACGTGCCCGGATTCCAAAAATGTTTAAAAATAAACTTTACCCATAGCACTACGAACTCAAATATTTGATTTATTCCTAATTTCATGTCTAATTTCGTGGTAAAAATTTAAAAATACCAAATTCTAGGTTTCTCTCTTAAAATTCCATAATTTTCATAAATATTCATGTTTTAATCCACATATAAACTATGTATTTAACTCACAAGGTGTAGAAATCACTTACCTAAAGTTTGATGATGAAAATGACACTCCAAAATCTCCCCAAAGTTGGCTCCCATGGAAGGAATGAGGTAAAAATGAGCCAAACCCTCGAAATATAGCTTCTGCCCAAGTATTAACCCTTAGCAATCGCGGAAAATGCTTTGCGATCGCGAAGCATAACTTTTCTCAGCTCAAAATTTCCCTTCGCGATCGCGGAAAGCCAATCGCGATCGCGAAGAGCAAGCTGCCTAACTCCTCCATACAGCCTCTAGTATAATGGTCATAACCTTTTATACAAAATTCCAAATAATAAATGGTTTGACTTTATGAAAACTATACACCAAAGGCTACAACTTTTATTTTTGGATCATTTCTAAATTCTTTATAAATTGCAAGATATAAGCTTCCAAAGTGAGCCTTGTGCAACAGATATTTCTTCTTCGCGAACGCGAATCTGCCTCCGCAAACGCGGTTCATAGACTCATTTCTCCCATTTTCCTCTTCGCGAACGCGACCCTTTCCTTGCGAACGCGAAGAAGGGCGCAGCAGACCTCAGAAAACAGCAGCTCAACATGGCGAAATGACCCGTAGATCATCCGAAACATACCCGAGGCCCCCGGGACCCCGTCCAATCACACCAACAAGTCCCAATACATGACATAAACCTGCTCGAGGCCTCAAATCACACTAAACAATATCAAAACTACGAATCGATGATCGAAATCTTTCTTTAAACCTTTAAACTTTCAAACTTCGACGAACGCGTCCGATTCATACTTAACATTCCGGAATGACGCCAAACTTTACGCACAAGTCATAAATCACGATACGAACCTATTCTAAGGCTCGAAACCCAAACGGACATTGATAACACCAAAATCTACCTCAAACCAAATTTAGAAAATTCTAAAACCTTCAAAATGCTAACTTTCCATAATAAGCACTGAAATGCTCCCGGACGACCCGATACTCAACCCGAATATACGCCCAAGTCCGAAATCATTATATGAATCTATTGGAACCTTCAAATCCCGATTCTGAGGTCGTTTACTCAAAAGTCAAACCTTAGTCAACTCTTCCCACTTAAAACTTCCGAATTTAGAATTTTCCATCCGAATCAACTCCGAACTTCCCGAAATTCAATTCTGACCACACGTACAAGTCATAATACCTGAAGTGCAGCTACTCAAGGTCTCAAACTGTCGAACGATGTGCTAGAGCTCAAAACGACCGGACGGATCGTTACACAATCAACCTGTTTTAACACCCATATTTGAACTTAACACAAAATGAGAGGGAGAATTCATGTAAGGATACATGTTATATTTTCATGTTATATTTTCATCGTGTGGATCAAAATTTTCCCCGGCCCACTCTGCTGATTTGAAAATGCAAATGCTACAAGAGATCTCCAATTGATTTAATTCATATCCTAGCCTTGGTCTTCACATTCAAACTTAGCAGGCTGTATTATATTTTTGCCATTTGCCGCTTCTTTTTTACTTTTTCGTAGTTTGTGTTTAATGTTTTCATTTGTTCATTTCTAAATATATCTTACAATAAGTTATCCACTATATAAAAGATGAGGTCACCATGTCCTACGATTTGCAATTTGGTATAAACGTTATAAAATAACTAAGAATATGTTTGTTTGGTTTATCACAGATATCTTACATTAAATATCTTAAAACTCTTATTACATACACTTTGCAGATATATCTTCCTATGTGAGCTTAGCAAGCATGGTTGCTCATATGTCCAGATTTAAAAAAAAAAAAAAGAGTCGCGAGTTAACTGTCAATTTTAGAATAGCCTAAATATATAATTCTCGAAATTAAATTTGCTAACCTTTATTTAGACAAGCATTACATCAAATATGGGTGTTAAAATGGGTTGATTATATGATCTATTTTATTAAGAAAAATTAAGATAGTCAGATTACCTTTTTGGCCAAAAATGGCATTTTCTGATCAATTTTATGTTTATGTTAACTAGGTTTTAGAAAGCCAAAAACAATAGTGACTTTTGCAGTACAAAGCTTATCATCATTCATCCACTTAGAATGAAATTACTAATTAGGTGATTTGACGAATGTGATGTCTTTGTACTTTAAAGAACATGAGGGAAGATATTATATGACTAATTGCGCAATATTACGAGTTCAAATTTAATGGCCACCATTATTTCGAGTTGCGCTAAGGGAAAAAGGTGCGTTTAAATAGTTATACCTTAATTTCCTGCTTAAGAATAAAATAAAAACATTAAATTCACCTCAAAATTAAATGTGTAATTCTTTTGATAGGAAAATCTAATTTATCCATCAACCGGAGCTACCTTTGGTGAAGGGGTTTATTTGAATTTCCTTACTCAAATTCTTGACTCGCAAGGACAACTTATACATTGAAAAAGAATATAAATAAGTGGTTGCTACTAGTAATAGTTAACTTGTGTCCATAATCATTATGTTTTATAATAAATTAAATGAGAATCTATATAAATTGTTTGTACACAACGAATGCATTCTAGTGGACAATGGCCTAATTAATGTACTTAAATTTACATTGTTTTATTAACAACTCTCACCTATATATACTTTAATTTAGTCTTACCATCTTGCAACTGTATAAGGAAGAACGCCCTCATCATAGACCAAAGTATATCCATTGTTAAAAAATTTAAGGCTCCTTTGGTTTACTTAAATATTTCAAAAACATATTAAAAAATCATAACTAAATTCGTCTTTGTAAAAACATAATTTGCATGATTTCTAAAAATCAAATTAACTAACATGTTTTAGTAAGTCAAAAACAAGCTAATCCAAGTTTCATTAAAAAGTTATATCCGTTTGTCCCAATTTATATAACTATTTCTATTTGCATATTCAAAATACTTTTTTTTCTTTGACTAATATCTTTTCAAATATTTTAAAATATTTAACTATAAAAAATTGTCATTTATATGCTTTATATGTAATTTTTGAATAGACAAATTGTATACGGTCAAAACCAAGTTTGCTCTCCGTGTGACTAATCGAAATTGGGGCATGATGGACCGAGATTCGTCACTGTAATATCGAACTATGATGTGAAGTCGGGCTGCTGAATTCGAGCCTTTGAATCCGACCAAGGTCGGGATCAGCCAAGATCGATATCGAGTCCAGATAGAGGTCGAGCCAATAGAGACCAATCGAGACCGAAATCGGCCGAGACCGAGAACGAGCCCAGATAGAGGTCGAGCGAATAGAGGTCGATCACGATCGAGAACGGCCGAGTTCGGGCTCGAGTCAAGGGACAAAAGAGCCGTTATAGCCGCATTTGGGGAGAGAATCTCGGCGGAAACCAAGAAAAAGCCAATTAATTAATCTGTCATGAATCCCCACTATGTATTTTTAATTATATCCAAAGTAAGATTCCTACACTATATTAAGATTGGGTTATCATTGATTGAGGGGGATTCATTGATTGATTGATTCATTCACACATTTTCCATATTCAGAGATTATTGAGATTTACATAACATATAGCATAAATTGTCCCTTTTTTGGGTTTTTGATATTGATTCATCCTGTTCATTTATAAATCATTCTCTACTCAATTTGGGTTTGTATTCATTCCTTTTTACAATCAATATTTGATATATTTCCACTTATTTTTCCAATTTATACCACGTATCCTTAAAACTGCGTACAAATTCAACTATATCCGTTTTTCGGTTAAACACAAGTCTTATATCAAATTTAAGAAATCAATTCTCGAATCCACACAGAAAAATTAGATTTGTTGACCATCATGCTTTCGTTCCGTGTATCTTTTTTTTTTTTTTTTGGGTATGGAGGGGGTACAAAATGTTATCGAGAAACACATTCTCAAAATTAATCCTTACACATTGAAATTATCTTTGAATAGTTTTCCAAAATTGAATTTTGCAAATATTGAAGCACAGATAAATCTAAGCGCCACCATAGTACTAAAATTTGTTGTTCTTCAATGGCGTGGATGATAGAACACCACAATCTTTAATGTGCTTTTTTTAGCTTGGACTAGGACAAAATTAATTAACACTTTCAAAACTTTTAGCAGGTCGACATAATTAATTATCTGTAATTAATGTTTTTGTATCCACAAACACTAATTGTGGGGCTAATAGTGAGAGTTGGATTTGTCAATTTGCATATGTGCTTCCAAACAAGACCTTTTTAATTTGGTTATATAAGTAGGGCACGGTCTTTAAATAAGAGATAATTTATTTGTCACGTGTCATTGACCATCTTTAGTTAATCTTATCAATTCATATATGGAATTAGAATGTCAAGCTAGTTCTTGGCTTGGGAGGATGAATCTACTTGTTCAACTGTCACGTCATAATTCCTATGGGCAAAAGATAACGTGTTACAAGTTGTTTAATCTTGAGAATTGAGAATAAACAATATTACAAGAGCTACATAAACTAAACGATATTATGAGAAAAATTCTTGGTACATAAACTAAACATATAGGTTTTCAATTCTCATATTATATTTGGTTATTTAAGGTTTGAATTCTCATTTTATAATAGGTAAATTAAATTATATTACAATGGAGGTCGAATTCCTGTGACACGATCAACATATTAATTACTTCAAAACATAAAAAATAAAAAAATAAAAATTTAAAAAGGTGTTATGTTCGCAATAAAATATATGTCTCTTTTGAAATGGAATAAGGGAAAACAACCCCCACCCTACCCTTTCCAAAACCCAAAATAAATAAACTTATAATATTGTCACGTGTCGTCTGCAAATAAATAAATAAACTGGACGTGCCATGAATTTTTTTTTTTGGGGCGTGGGGGGGGGGGGAGGGGTTTACCTTAATTTGATGATATTTTTATGCACTAAATCTCAAAGAAGTCTAAAAGAAAGATAAATTGCCATGAAATAATTGGTTGGACGGCAGTTCAATGATAGCTTAGCTGCAATTTGAAAAATAAAGTTACAATTGAAAGGACAGCAGTAAAATCTTATGAAGGCAAATACGATAATGATGTGCAGATAAATCTCAATCTTATAGTCTTTAGCCACAACTGGAAAGTCAAAATAATATCTTAATTGCAGCAATTCTGAATATATATGTATTTTAAAAAATAAATCATAGCATGCCTTCGTTCTAAGCTAGGGAAATAAAAGGGAGGAAAAAAAAAGAAGAAAGAACAATTGACTGCTATATCTAATATGACTAAATTCCATTCACTAGATCATAGACGTTTTAAACAAAATTATTCATATACAACTTACTCTATCATTGTATCAATTTGCAAATTTAATTGTCAAATATTAAAATTCACAAGCCAACCACTATTAGTTCAATACATGCTTTTTGAGGTTAAACTCTTGTTACAATCATGTGTTTGGTACTTTGGTTGGTAAAATTAAAAGGTTTGACTGTTTTAATTAAAATATTTTTTTAATTTGGTCCTCAAATAGCAATTTGACATAAACATTAACACCGGAACAAGTTACACTCCAAATTGCGCAATACAAAATCAGGATTTTATATAAAAGGATTCAAAAAGATATTTAAATGCGCTTAGGATTTGAACTTATGACCTAAAATAATTTTTAATAGCCTTTGCTACTAAACTAGAATTTTTCCTTATGACTAGGTATTCAAAAATTTATCTATATCTATCTATCTATATCTATATCTATCTATCTATATCTATATCTATATCTATATCTATATTATTATAAAAACACGAATGTTTCGTGCAAAATGTTGAGAGATTAAAATATCCCTAAAATAATAATCGACTTTTATATTCTTAACTATTTATATTAATTTTGACAAGAAGTTATAATGGAAGGACACAACTGAAAATAGACACGTTAGGATGAAAAGTTATAGTAGAATAGGGACTTAATAGTGGAAGAAGTAGAACTAAGAATGAAGAAAAGTAAATCCTAAAACTAAATATTCTAAATTTTCCTCTAGCTAAACGTGGAACAAATATGTTAGAATTGAAGGAAGTTATTTCAATTGTATATAGTCAGATGTTTTTAAAGTATTAAAATAAAAATAATTAGTTTACAAAATTGAAGAATTTCTTTTAGTTTTGTTTTGAAATCCAATACGTGAAAAACAAGGGCTGGACTAATTTTGTTTTCTTAAATATTTTGTGTTTGTTACCCAAAACTACAATGCGTTGTTATTCAACATAATTTCTGTACATTTTATACAGTATTTTGTTACAAATCCAACATACATAAACGGTTTTGTGTTTGATTTTTTAGTTTAGAAATTTGACTTTGACCCTCTTTTACAAGTTCCGGACATTAATACTTTTTTTATTTTTTTTATTAATAAAGTAAATATATTAATAATTATAAGTTAACATAACTGTAGATCAAAGGAAGGACTATAGGATCACATTTACAACGCACGATCAAGACTAAATCTATACTAGACTGAAAGAAATTAAATTCATTGGGATTAAGCTTAAATTATTTTTCACAAAGATTATTTCACATTGGATAAAATCGTTATACATTAGGACCGTCTAATATTTAATATCCAAACATTACAACAACAACCAGTATAATCCCACTAGTGGGGTCTAGGGAGGGTAGTGTGTACGCAGACCTTACCCCTACCCTGGGGTAGAGAGGCTGTTTCCGATAGACCATCGGCTCTCTCCCTCCAAGAACTCCCACCTTGCTCTCGGGGTGACTCGAACTTACAACCTCTTGGTTAGAAGTGAAGGGTGCTTTCCACTAGAGCAACCCACTCTTGTCATTAAATTCTTTAAATTGGAGCTCTAATACATACTAATTTCACACAATATTATTTGAACAATGGTGAATTATCCACTCACTGACTGTGATGACCCAAAAAATATCATCTTTAATTTAAACATTCATTTCTGTGTTATATGAAGATGTTGAAAGCTTAACTGCTATGAGTTACGTCTCACCTGAATAGTTGATGTTAATGTCATTCCTTTTCTAGTAATATATTGCTTATGATGCCACTCTCAGTATTGTTTTCATATTGTGTTACGTTGATTGGATTATGTACGTGTTGTTAAATTTGATTTCTAGGATTCTCTGGCAGGTGGATAGGCCCAGTTACAAAGAAAAATCTAGCAAATATTTTGAAAATTTTGGGAGTTAATAAAAAAATTCGGGAAATTGAAATGGGTGAAAGAAGAGATAAGTTATGTTATGTGTTTGGGGGCGGACTTTACTTCTCATTTGAGGACTATTAATACTATGGATACCAATTGGATATGATAACAAGTGTACGAGGCATATTATAAGTGATGTGAGGTCTAAGGAGAGGCCTAAGTCTAAGTCAAGTTGGAAAATTTTATAATAGACTAAAGTTTCAAATGGGTACGCACAAGACCAAATTTTGAATGAATATATATAGCTATATATAAGGAATTATGTGATGATCTATCTATCAAATGAAATTTCTTTGAGTCTAGTTTCTAACGCTTCAAACCGTTCGTCATTTAGACACTCCTACAAGAAGTTATGACCAAATTACCAAAGGCTGGAAAAATACAATTTTGCGAACAGTTTTGCGATTGCGGAATAGTTATACGATCGCGAAACTGCTTCTGCGATCGCAAACTGGTCGCAGAACGGACCAGAACAACCCAGTTCTAGGCACTAATTTTTGCGACCATTGTGCTACCCGCATACCCATTCTGCGGTCCATTATGCGACCGCATACCCGATTTCGGAGGGTTAAGTTTCCTATTTTTATAACCCGACCTCATTTTGATAAATAGGTTTTGGGGTTATTTTGGAAAAATTATCTAATGATTTTAGAGAGAAGTTAGAGTGTTTTAGAGAGAGGAAGAAGCTCAAGTACTTTGTTCATAAAAAAAAATATCTTGTTCAAGCTTTGAAATCCAACAAGAAATTATCACAAGATCTTCACCCAAGAGGTAAGGTTCTAACCCCTATTCTTCAATTTCTGTGATGACCCAAAATGTCATCTTTAAATTTAATAAGTAATCATGTATTCTAAGACCTCGAAAAACCACTAATTTTCATTCCTCGACTTGCGGGCGCAATCCGTAAAATTTTCCGGAAAGTTTTCATGTGAAAAATGGATTGAAATGTGAAATAGAGCTTTAAAACTCAAGTGAGTTGACTTTGGTCAATATTTTTAGCAAACAGATCCGGATCAGTATTTTGATAGTTCTGGTAGCTCCGTATCGTGATTTGGGACTTGGGCATATGCCCGAAATGTTATTTGGAAGTCTCTAGCTCAAGTTATGACCATTTAGCGGAACTAGCAATTTAAAGGCTAAAGATTTCAAATTTGACCACGGTGTTGACTTTTTGATATCAGAGCCGGATTCGATTCTAGAAATTTGAACAGCTCCGTTATGTCATTTATGATTTGTGTGCCAAATTTGAAGTCATTCTAGATTCATTTAATATGTTTTGGCCCGAGGTTTGCAAATTGAAAAGTTTAAAAACTCAAAGTCCGAATCGAGGTGTGAATTGCAATTTCGATGTTTTTTCATGTGATTTGAGACCCCGAGTAACTCCGTATTATATTACGGGACTTGTAGGGACATTTGGATAAGTTCTCGAGGTGCTCGGGTGAGTTTCGGACGAAATTTGGATTGTTTAGAGCATGTTGAAAGCAGCATGTTCTTGGCAGAACCTGGTGTAATCGCACCTGCGCAATGGTGATCGCAGGTGCGCAACCGCATCTGCGAAAAGCTGGTTGCTTCAGCGACCTGGGCACTAGCCAGTTGGTTCGCTTCTGCAGAGAAATGGGGCGCAAATGCGCGACCGCTTCTGCGAAGGCTGAATCGCTTATGCGGAAGAGACTGCTTCTACGGTCGTTTGCTCTCTTCTGCGATGTCGCAGGTGCGATAGAAATGTCCGCAGATGCGGAACCTCGCCTAGCAGCCCTACTTCGCAAATGCGAGATTTTTCTCGCAAATACGTGACCGCATGTGCGAAAATATAGCCCGCAGATGCGAAAATACTGGACAGAATACATAAAATCGGGTCTTAGCCATTTTTACTCATTTTTGAGTTTCAAGTCTCGGATTTTGGAGATTTCAAGGGGAATTTTCACGACTTTGAATTGGCTAAGTGTTATTTAACCAAAATTAATTATATTTAACAAATCCATGTATATATTCATCATTTATTTTGGATTTAGATGGAAGAAAATCAGATTTTTATAAAATCTTTCAAAAACGAAAAGTTAAGATTTGAAGGTCCATTTGATATCGGAATTGGACAGTTTTTATATGGTTGAACTCGTATCGAAACGGGTGTTCGAATTTCGCAAGTGTTTTCGTTATTTGAAACATGGGTCCCACTGTCGAATATTTAAATGAATTTCGGATTGTTATCCGAAAAATTAGTAAATTTATATGGAATTAATTCCTATGATTAGTATTGAATTTATCGAATTGTTGTGAATAGATTTGAAGCTTTCGGAGGCAAATTTAAAAGGAAAAGTTGTGGTTGAATAATTGATTGGCAATTTGCAAAGCGAAGTAAGTGTCGTGGTTAACCTTGACTTGAGGGAATAGAACCCTTAAATTATTTGTTACGTAAATTGCATGTGAACGACTTATAGGCAAGGTGACGAGTGTCTATACGTCGTCAAATTAATTGTTTGCCTGCTTACTTGAAAAATTATAAATTATTTTAAATCATAAATTAATTATTACAATAATTGTTTCTCTCCTATTCTTTGTCAAATATTAATTCTTGAATTCATGAATTAATTGTTACATGCTATTTGAATTATTGGTTTTAATTATTATTTGACATTTAGCATATTAAATATTAAGCTACCTAATTGCTCTATGATTTTCATAATAAACTGTTATTTTTTATTGTTTGGTTCATAAATAAATTATAATTATTGTGTGCCTTGATGCTTAATAATTTCTCATTGGACATGGTATTTATTGGAGTAAGTTTTTTTACATTTATGAGTTGTTTAAAATTATATTGAGGGAACGGGTTGCATGCCGCAATGAAAATGGAAGTGTGTTATATATATATCGTATTGCACGCCGCAATAGACTTATTTAAAAGTCAATATTGGGGAATCAGATTGCACACCGTAATAGACTTATTTAAAAGTCAATATTGGGGGATCAGATTGTACGCCGCAACAGATTTATTTAAAAGTCTATATATATACTAGATTGAAACAAATATATGACAGACTTGATTAAAAGGAATATATTGGGAGAGCGGGTTGCACGCTGTAACATAATTGAATGTGAATATATTGTGAGAGCAGGTTGCACGCTACAACAGAATTGATGGAAATGACAATTGGTTATGACTGCTGAGTTGGCTTCAATTATTATAAATGAATTACCTAATTTATTTTTATTATTGTTATTGTTACTAATACTGTGTACAGGTAATGTAAGTGAACCGCCTTAGGCTCGTCACTAATTCGTCGAGGTTAGGCTCAGCACTTACCAGTACATGGAGTCGGTTGTACTAATACTACACTCTGCACTTCTTGTGCAGATTTTGGAGTTGGTCCCAGCGGCGTACCATAGACTTGCTCGGATTTCAGCTACCAGAGGAAACTTGAGGTATAACTGCATGGCGTCCGCAGTTCTGAAGTCCCCGTCTATTTCACTTTAGATGTGTGCTTTTCCCAGATAACTTTATTTTATTCAGACCTTTATTTGTATTTATTCTAGAAGCTCGTGCACTTGTGACACCAATTCTGGGATGGTATTTAGATACTGTTATTTTTATGGATTATTTCACTATATTTTAAAATTGGTTAATAATTTTCTAACGTTGTCTTGTCTAGCAAGTGAAATGTTAGGCGCCATCACGGTCCGAAGGAGGGAATTTCGCGTCGTGACAGTTGGTATCAGAGCACTAGGTTACATAGGTCTCACGAGTCACGAGCAAGCTTAATAGAGTCTGAAGGATCGGTACGGAGACGTCTGTACTTATCTCTTAGAGGCTATGAAGTTAGGAACAATATCACTTCTTTCTTATTCTGTCGTGTGATTTTATTCTATCATCGATGATTGAACTACTCTACTCTTATTCTCTCGCAGTTGGTGAGAACACGTAATACCTCTACCTTTGGACAGGGACCAGAACCCCCGGTGGCAACTATGGCCAGGGGTAGAGGTCGAGGTCGTACCAGAGGCTGAGGTAGATCTCAGTCCAGAGCTCGAGCAGCTGCACCTGTTGTAGAAATTCAGGTGGACCTTCAAGAGGAGGTCCCAGTTCAGAATGTACCAGCTGGACCAGTTCAGGTCCCGAAAGGATTCATAGCTACTCCAGTGCTTCAGGACGCTCTAGTTCGTTTGGTGAGTCATTTGGAAGGCGTGGCCCAGAATGGTACATTTCCAATGGCACCAGCCATTTCACAGGCTGGGGGAGGAGCACAAACTCCCACTACTCCGTCTCCGGAGCAGATGGATCCCTAGAATCAGGCTCCAGCAGCCCCGCCAATTGGGGTAGTTCAGCCAGTTGTTGCGGCACAGATCGGTGATAGGCCCTCCATGTCTTTTGAGGCCTTATAGAGACTGGATAAGTTCACTAAGCTCTTTCTAGTTCACTTCAGTGGTCCACTTTCTGAGGACCCAGATGATTATCTTGAATGTTGCCACGAGGTGTTACGGAACATGGGTGTAGTTGAGACCAATGGGGATGATTTTGCTGTACATCATATGACGGGTTCTGCCAAGAGGTGGTGGAGAGATTATATATTGACCCGACCAGTCGGATCTCCTGCACTTACCTGGGAGAAGTTCTCTCAGCTATTTATGGAGAAGTTCCTCCCTATCATACTGAGAGAGGAATTTCGCAAGCAATTTGAGCGTTTACAGCAGGGCAGTATGACTGTTACTCCGTATGAGTTCCGTTTTATGGATTTGTCCCGTCATGCTCTCTTTTTACTACCTACAGAGGGAGAGAGAGAGAGTGAGGAGGTTTATTGAGGGACTCACTCACCCTATCAGACTACAGATGACCAAAGAGACCGGAAGTGAGATTTCTTTTCAGGCGGCTGCTAATGTCGCAGGGAGGATCGAGATGGTTCTTGCACAGGAGAGAGGGCAGAGGTCCGATAGTGCTTCAGGGAGTCACAGTCCTATTATGCATTACTCTGGGCAGCCAGTATTTAGTGCACATTCAGCTCCTATCAGTGCACCATCACTCCAAAGTTACTATAGTGGTTATTCGACCCATTTGGGTCAACTTTAGCTTCAGCAGCCACAACATCAGGATGGGTGTTATGATTGTGGAAACATTGGTCACATCAGGAGGTATTGCCCTAGATTGGCGAGTAATAGATCTAGGCAAGATTCTTATGCCATCATACCGACACCGGTTGCTTCGCCACCTGCTCAGCCAGCTAGAGGTAGGGTTCAAGCAGCTAGAGGTGGAGGTCAGGCCATTAGAGATGGAGGTCAGGCCATTAGAGGTGGAGGCCATCCAGTTAGAGGCCGTCCCAGGGACGCAGTTCAGAGTGGTGGGGCCTAGCCCCGATTTTATGCTTTTCCAGCTAGGCCTGAGGCCGAGTCATCTGATGCTGTGATCACAGGTATTATTCCAGTTTGCCATAGAGATGCTTCAGTTCTATTTGATCCAGGATCTACTTATTCCTATGTGTCCTCCTATTTTGCTTCATATTTGGTCGTGCCTTGTGATTCTCTGAGTGCTTCTGTGTGTGTATCAACACCGGTGGGAGACTCTATTATAGTAGACCATGTCTATCATTCGTGTGTGGTTACTATTGTAATCTTGAGACTAGTGTGGACCTTCTACTTCTTGATATGGTAGATTTTGATGTCATCTTGGGTATGGATTGGTTGTCACCTTATCATGATATATTAGATTGTCATGCCAAGACAGTGACCCTAGCCATGCCGGGGTTACCTCGGTTAGAGTGGAAAGGGACTCCTGTTCATTCTGCCAGTAGGGTTATTTCTTATATGAATGCTCGACGTATGGTAGAGAAAGGGTGTCTAGCCTATTTGATTTATATTCGCGATCACAGTGCGAATGTCTCTTCTATGGACTCAGTACTAGTTGTTCGTGAATTTACAGAAGTATTTTTGCAGATCTGTCGGGGATGCCACACGACAGAGATATTGATTTTTGTATTGATTTGGCTCCGGGCACTCAGCCCATTTCTATTCCACCATACTGTATGACCCCGCCATGGTTGAAAGAATTGAAATAGTAGTTACAAGACTTGCTTGATTAGGGATTCATTAGACCCAGTGTCTCACCCTGGGGTGCACCAGTATTATTTGTAAAGAAGAAAGATGGCTCTATGCGGATGTGTATATACTATCGGTAGTTTAATAAGGCCACTATCAAAAACAAATATCCGTTTCCAAGAATTGATGACTTATTTGATCAGCTTCAGAGTGCCAAGGTATTTTCGAAGATCGATTTGAGGTCTAGTTACCATCAGTTGAAGATTAGGGCCTTTGATGTCCCTAAAACAGCTTTTTGAACTCGGTATGGGCATTACAAATTCCTAGTGATGTTATTTGGGTTGACAAATGCTCCAGTAGCATTTATGTATTTGATGAATCGGGTGTTCAAGCCCTATTTGGACTCTTTTGTGGTTGTAATTATGATGATATCTTAATTTACTCCAGCAGTCGAGAGGAGCATGAGCAGCATCTTCGAAGTGTGCTTCAGACTTTGAAGAATAATCAGTTATATGCCAAATTTTCGAAATGTGAGTTTTGGTTAGACTCAGTTGCCTTTTGGGGGCATGCTGTATCGGCATAAGGCATAAAGGTGGATCCTAAGAAGATAGAGGTTGTTTAGAATTGGCCTAGACCTACTTCAGTTATAGAGATCCGGAGTTTTCTGGGTTTAGCAGGTTATTATCGTCAGTTCGTGGAAGTGTTTTCATCTATAGCAAGCCCATTGACCAGACTGACCCAGAAAAGTGTCCCATTCAGATGGTCGGACGAGTGTGAGATGAGCTTTCAGAAGCTCAAGACCGCTTTGACTACGACGCCAGTATTGGTATTACCCACATGTTCAGGATTGTATACGGTATATTGTGACGCATCTCACATTGGGCTTGGTGCAATATTAATGCAAGATGGTAAGGTAATTGCATATGCGTCGCGACAGTTAAAGGTTCATGAGAAGAATTATCCTGTTCATGACTTAGAATTGGCAGCCATTGTTCATGCGTTGAAGATTTGGAGGCATTACCTCTACGGTGTCTCGTGTGAGGTATTTACTGATCATCGTAGCCTTCAGTATCTGTTCAAACAAAAGGATCTTAATTTGAGATAGAGAAGATGGTTGGAGTTGTTGAAAGACTATGATATCACCATTTTGTACCACCCCGGAAAGGCCAATGTGGTGGCCGTTGCTTTAAGTAAAAAGGCTGTGAGTATGGGCAGTCTTGCATATATTCCGGTTGGTGAGAGGCCATTAGCTGCAGATGTTCAGACTTTGGCTAATCAGTTCGTGAGGTTAGATGTTTCAGAACCCAGTCGGGTTCTAGCTTGCACATCCGCTCGGTCTTCTTTATATGAGCGCATCAGAGAGAGGCAGTATGATGATCCACATTTACTAAGGACACTGTGCGGCACGGTGATACCAAACATGTTGCTGAGGGGGAAGATGGAGTTCTGCGAATTCAAGGTCGTATTTGTGTGCCTAATGTGAATGGGCTTCGTGAATTAATTCTTGAAGAGGCACACAGTTCCAGGTATTCTATTCATCTAATTGCCGCTAAAATGTATCAAGATTTATGGCAACACTATTGGTGGAGGAGAATGAAGAAGGATATAGTTGCATATGTAGCTCGGTGTCTGAATTGTCAGCAAGTTAAGTACGAGAATCAGAGACCTAGTGGTTTGCTTCAGAAGTTAGAAATTCCTGAGTGGAAGTGGGAGCGTATCACTATGGATTTTGTTTGGGCTCCCACAGACTCAGAGAACATTTGACGCAGTTTGGGTCATTGTGGACAGGTTGACCAAGTCAGCATATTTCATTCTAGTGGCAGTTACCTATTCTTTAGAGAGGTTAGCTGAAATTTACATTCGTTAGATTGTCCGCCTTCACGGTGTGCCCGTGTCTATTATTTCAGATCGAGGTACGCAGTTTGCCTCACATTTCTGAAGTGCTGTACAGCGTGAGTTAGGCACGCGAGTGGAGTTGAGTACACATTTCATCCACAGACAGACAGACAGTCAGAGCGCACTATTCAGATATTGGAAGATATGCTCCGCGCTTGTGTTATAGACTTTGGAGGTTCTTGGGATCATTTCTTTCCACTTGCGGAGTTTGCTTATAATAATAGCTACTAGTCGAGCATTCAGATGGCTCCATATGAGGCATTATACGGAAGGTGATGCCGATCTCCGGTTGGTTGGTTTGAACTGGTGGAGTCTCGGTTGTTGGATACCGATTTGGTACGGATGCCTTGGATAAGGTCAAGATTAATCAGGATCGACTTCGCACAGCTCAGTCTAGGCAAAAGAGTTATGCCGACCGTAAAGTTCATGATATTGCATTCATGGTTGAAGAAAGAATATTGCTCCGGGTTTCACCTATGAAAGGTGTAATGAGGTTCGGAAAGAAGGGCAAGTTGAGCCCTAGGTATATCGGACCCTTTGAAATTCTTGAGGAGGAGCCGATGGCTATTCTAGCCCGGCAGGTCCGTCAGCTGAGGTCTAAGAGTTATCCTTCAGTTCGGGTGCAATGGAGAGGTCAGTCGGTAGAGGCATCTACCTGGGAGTCCGAGTCGGACATGAAAAGTAAATATCCACACCTTTTCTCCAGCTCAGGTATTATTGTTCTAACTCCGTTCGAGGGCGAACGTTTGTTTTAGAGGTGGAGAATGTGATGACCCAAAATGTCATCTTTAAATTTAATAAGTAATATTGTGTTCTAAGACCTCGAAAAATCACTAATTATCATTTCTCGACTTGCGGGCGCAGTCCATAAAGTTTTACAAAAAGTTTTCATGTGAAAACTGGATTAAAATGTGAAATAGAGCTTTAAAACTCAAGTGAGTTGACTTTCGTCAACATTTTTAGCACACGGACCCGGATCAGTATTTTGACAGTTCCGATAGCTCCGTATCGTGATTTGGGACTTGGGCGTATGCCCGAAATTTAATTTGGAGGTCCCTAGCTCAAGTTATGACAATTTAACGAAACTAGCAATTTAAAGGCTAAAGATTCCAAGTTTGACCACAGGGTTGACTTTTTGATATCAGAGCCGGAATTCGATTCTAGAAATTTGAACAGCTCCGTTATGTCATTTAATATGTTTTGGCACGAGGTTTGCAAATTAAAAAGTTTAAAAACTCAAAGTCCAAATCGAGTTGTGAATTATAATTTCGATGTTATTTTATGTGATTTGAGACCCCGAGTAACTCCATATTATGTTACGGGACTTGTAGGAATATTTGGATAAGGTCTCGAGGGGCTCGGGTGAGTTTCATACGAAATTCAAATTGTTTAGAGCATGTTGAAAGCAGCAGGTTCTTGGCAGAACCTGGTGTAATCGCTCATGCGCAATGGTGATTGCAGATGAGCAACCGTATCTGCGAGAAGCTGGTCGCTTCAGCGGCCTGGGCACTAGCCAGTTGGTTCGCTTCTGCGGAGAAATGGGGCGCAAATGCGCGACCGCTTCTGCGAAGGCTGAATCGCTTATGCGGAAGAGACCGCTTTTGCGGTCGTCTGCTCACTTCTGCGACGTCGTAGGTGCGATAGAAATGTCCGCAGATGCGGAACCTCGCCTAGCGGCCCTACTTCGCAAATGCGAGATTTTTCTCGCAAATGCGTGACCGCATGTACGAAAATATAGCCCGCAGATGCGAAAATGCTGGACAGAATACATAAAATCGGGTCTTAGCCATTTTTACTCATTTTTGAGTTTCAAGTCTGCAAATTTTGGAGATTTCAAGGGGGATTTTCACGACTTTGAATTGGGTAAGTGTTATTTAACCAAAAGTGATTATATTTCACAAATCCATGTCTATATTCATCATTTATTTCGGATTTAGATGGAAGAAAATTAGATTTTTATAAAATCTTTCAAAAACAAAGAGTTAAGATTTTAAGGCCCATTTGATATCGGAATTGGACAGTTTTTGTATGGTTGAACTCGTATCGGAACGGGTGTTCAGATTTCGCAAGTGTTTTCGGGATTTAAAACATGGGTCCCACTATCGAATAGTTAAATGAATTTCGGATTGTTATCCGAAAAATTAGTTAATTCATATGGAATTAATTCCTATGATTAGTATTGAATTTATCGAATTGTTGTGAATAGATTTGAAGCTTTCGGAGGCAAATTTAAAAGAAAAGCTGTGGTTGAATAATTGATTGGAATTTGCAAAGCGAGATAAGTGTCGTGGTTAACCTTGACTTGAGGGAATAGAACCCTTAAATTATTTGTTATGTGAATTGCATGTGAACGACATATAGGCGATGTGACGAGTGTCTATACGTCGTCAAATTAATTGTTTGCCTGCTTACTTGAAAAATCATAAATTATTTTAAATCATAAATTAATTATTACAATAATTGTTTCTCTCCTATTCTTTGTCAAATATTAATTCTTGAATTCATGCATTAATTGTTACATGCTATTTGAATTATGTATTTTATTTGTTATTTGACATTTAGCATATTAAATATTAAACTACCTAATTTCTCTATTATTTTCATAATAAATTATTGTTTGTCATTGTTTGGTTCATAAATAAATTATAATTATTGTGCGCCTTGATGCTTAATAATTTCTCATTGGACGTGGTATTTATTGGAGTAATTTATTACATTTATGAGTTGTTTAAAATTATATTGGGGGAACGGGTTGCACGCCACAACGAAAATAAAAGATATATATATA
>AWOL01S0113286.1:11357-23857 GCA_000715115.1 Nicotiana otophora
TCAACTCGACCCTCAAATCTTCAATTAAAGTCTTTGAAGATTTCTGCCATTTTCAACTCAATCTTTACCCATTTGAACTCAACACTCTTTCCATAAACCTTATTGATACGCATAAATAATACTCTTACACCCAAGAATCATACTCTTAATCACCTATCATTACCCAAACTCGAAATTGAAGATTAGGGGTTAGAACCTTACCTCTTTGATGAAGAACTTAAGGGATTTCTTGTTGGATTTCAAAGCTTGAACAAGCTTTTTGATGAACAAAGCACTTGAGCTTCTTCCTCTCTCTAAAACACTCTCACTTTTCTCTAAAATCATCAGGTAATTGCCCAAAAATAATCCCCAAAGCATATTTATCAAAATGGGGTCGGGTTATGAAAATAGGTAAATGGACCCTCCGAACTCAGGTATGCGGTCGCACAATTGACCGCACAATGGGTATGCGGGTCGCACAATAGACCGCAAAATCGATGCCGAAAATTGGGCTGTGCTGGACAGGTCTGCGACCCATTTTGCGGTCGCACAATGTGTTTTGCGATCGCATAAAGATTCTGCGGTCGCACATTTGATCGCAGAATCACATTTTTTCAGCCTTTGGTAATTTGGTCATAACCTCTTGTGAGAGTGTCCAAATAATGAACGGTTTAAAGAGTTAGAAACTAAAATCAAAGATCTTTCATTTGATAGATAATACACCATATAATACTTTGTATCATGAGAATTATGCTCATTTGAAATTAGGTCTTGTGTGAACTCACTTGAAACTTTAGTCTTATGAAATTTCCAACTTCTACATTCGATGCCGAAACGTATCGAATCAAGTCCGATTGACTTCAAATTTTTCACACAAGTCATAAATGACATAACGGAGGTATAAAAATTTTCGGAACTGGATTCCGACTCCGATATCAAAAAGTCAACCCCGTGGTCAAACTTGAGAATCTTTAGCCTTTAAATTACTAGTTTCCGTTAAATGGTCATAACTTGAGTTAGGGACCTCCAAATTAAATTCCGGGCATATGCCCAAGTACCAAATCATGATACGGACCTACCAGAAGTGTCCAAATACTGATCCGGGTCTGTTTGCTCAAAATGTTGACCAATGTTAATTTAGTTTAATTTTAAAGCTCTATTTGATATTTTAATATATTTTTCACATAAAAACTTTTTGAAAAATTATACGGACTGAGCACGCAAGTCGAAGAGTGATAAATAGTACTTTTCGAGGTCTTAGAACACATAATTAATTGTTAAATTTAAAGATGACCTTTCGGGTCATCACATTCTCCACCTCTAAAACAAACGTTCGTCCTCGAACGAAATTAGAGAAGTACTTGAGCTAGTGAATAGATGTGGATATTTACTCCGTATGTCCGACTCGGACTCCCAGGTAGATGCCTCTACTGGCTGACCTCTCCAGTGCACTCAAACTGAAGGATAACTCTTAGACCTCCACTGTCGGACATGCCGGGCTAGAATAGCCACCGGCTTCCCTTCGTAAGTCAAATCTTTGTCCAATTGGACTGAGCTGAAATCTAACACAAGGGACGGATCACCATAATATTTCCGGAGCATGGATATATGGAACACCTGATGAACCACTGATAAACTAGGTGGTAATGCAAGACTGTAGGCTACTTCACCCACCCTTTCAAGAATTTCAAAGGGTCCAATATACCTAGGGCTCAACTTGCCCTTCTTTCCGAACCTCATTACACCTTTCATAGGTGAAACCCGGAGTAATATTCTTTCTCCAACCATGAATGCAATATCACGAATTTTACGGTCGGCATAACTCTTTTGCCTAGACTGAGCTGCGCGATGTCGATCTTGCATAACCTTGACCTTATCCAAGGCATTGGTACCCAACAACCAAGCCTCTCCCAGTTCAAACCATCCAACTAGCGAACGTCATCGCCTTTCATATAATGCCTCATATGGAGACATCTGAATACTCGACTGGTAGCTATTATTATAAGCAAACTCCGCAAGGGACAAGAACTGGTCCCAAGAACCTCCAAAGTCTATAACACAAGCGCGAAGCATATCTTCCAATATCTGAGTAGTGCGCTCTGACTGTCCGTTTGTCTGTGGATTAAATGTTGTACTCGACTCAACCCGCATGCCTAATTCACGTTGTACAGCCCTCCAGAAGAGTGGGGTAAATTGCGTACCTCGATCTGAAATAATAGACACGGGCAAACCGTGAAAGCGGACAATCTCACGAATGTAAATTTAAGCTAACCGCTCTGAAGAATAGGTAACTGCCACTGGAATGAAATGTGCTGACTTGGTCAACCTGTCCACAATGACCCAAACTGCATCAAATTTTCTCTGAGTCCGTGGGAGTCCAACAACAAAATCCATAGTGATACGCTCCCATTTCCACTCAGGAATTTCTAACTTCTGAAGCAAACCACCAGGTCTCTGATGCTCGTACTTAACTTGCTGGCAATTCAGACACCGAGCTACATGTGCAACTATATCCTTTTTCATTCTCCTCCACCAATAATGTTGCCNGTAACTGCCACTGGAATGAAATGTGCTGACTTGGTCAACCTGTCCACAATGACCCAAACTGCATCAAATTTTCTCTGAGTCCGTGGGAGTCCAACAACAAAATCCATAGTGATACGCTCCCATTTCCACTCAGGAATTTCTAACTTCTGAAGCAAACCACCAGGTCTCTGATGCTCGTACTTAACTTGCTGGCAATTCAGACACCGAGCGACATATGCAACTATATTATTTTTCATTCTCCTCCACCAATAATGTTGACGCAAATCTTGATATATTTTGGCGGTACCTGAATGAATATAATACCTGGAACTGTGTGCCTCTTCAAGGATTAATTCACGAATCCCGTCAACATTAGGCACACAAATACGACCCTGCATTCGCGGAACTCCATCTTCCCCCACAACATGTTTGGCATCACCATGCCGCACCATGTCCTTAAGGGCAAGTAGATTAGGATCATCATACTGTCGCTCTCGTATATGCTCATATAAAAGAAGACCGAGCGACTGTGCCAGCTAGAACCTAATTGGGTTCTGAAACATCTAACCTCACGAACTGATTAGCCAAAGTTTGAACATCTGCAGCTAACGGTCTCTCACCAACCGGAATATAAGCAAGGCTGCCCATACTCACATCTTTTCTACTCAAAGCATCGGCCACCACGTTGGCCTTTCCGGGGAGATACAAAATGGTGATATCATAGTCTTTCAATAATTCCAACCATCTTCTCTGCCTCAAATTAAGATCTTTTTGTTTGAACAGATACTGAAAGTTACGATAATCGGTAAATACCTCACACGAGACACCGTAGAGGTAATGCCTCCAAATCGTCATTGCATGAACAATGCCCGTCAATTCTAAGTCATGAACAGGATACTTCTTCTCGTGAACTTTCAACTGGCGCGACGCATATGCAATCACCCTGCCATCTTGCATTAATATTGCACCTTCCCAATGTGAGATGCGTCATAATATACAGTATACGATCCTGAACATGTGGGTAATACCAACACTGGCGTCGTAGTCAAAGCGGTCTTGAGCTTCTGGAAGCTCAACTCACACTCGTCTGACCATCTGAATGGGGCACCTTTCTTGGGCAGTCTGATCGATGGGCTTGCTATAGATGAAAACCCTTCCACGAACCGACGATAGTAACCTGCTAAACCCAGGAAACTCTGGATCTCTGTAACTGAAATAGGTCTAGGCTAATTTTGAACAGCCTCTATCTTCTTAGGATCCACCTTTATGCCTTCTGCCGATACAACATACCCCAAAAAAGGCAACTGAGTCTAACCAAAACTCACATTTTAATAATTTGGCATATAACTAATTATTCTTCAAAGTATGAAGCACACTCCAAAGATGCTGCTCATGCTCCTCTCGATTACTGGAGTAAATCAAGATATCATCAATGAATACAACCACAGAAGAATCCAAATAGGGCATGAATACCAGATTCATCAAATCCATAAATACTGCTGGGGCATTTGTCAACCCAAATGACATCACTAGGAATTTGTAATACCTATACCAAGTCCGAAAAGCTGTTTTAGGGACATCAGATGCCCTAATCTTCAACTGATGTTAACCAGACATCAAATCGATCTTTGAAAATACCTTGGCACCCTGAAGCTGATCGAATAAGTCATCAATTCTTGAAAGCGGATATATGTTCTTAATAGTTGTTCATGATCAATTACAGAATTTCCAATTAACCTCATGTTAAAAATTCTAGTTGCAAACCTTCACAATACTGATGACGAGATGCGAGGCATGAAGACCTCATAATTATTTACCCGAATTAATGAGTAACATTTAATGCCACCTAGGCGAGCACCTACCTCGTAGGTTAAAACTCCATAATTACAAACACGAATTTGGCAAACATGCAAAGAGAATTTCATACAAGAATTCTCAAATAAGCCAAACAGGCATGACTCCTTATTATTGCTATAGTACAAATTTAATTTCACAAGGGAGAATTTAAACACAATAATTTTCCTCACAAGGATCTCGTCCTTATATAAGTTTCACCGCAGCTCGTAGCCTGGTTTGAACATATCGATTTATATTAAAAATACGAGAATCTCGTCCGCAGTTCTGGATCACAAGTAATATGCATATCGTGCCAATCAAAAATTTCCATTTTCACCTTTTAAATAATTTTGGTTACACAAAATCACAACACATAATGAACCCCACACCGATAGGGCATATAATTCATAATTTGTAATTAATTATCCAGAAATTACATCAAAACTTACCGAAATGAGTACCAGAAAGGCATATTTAGCCTCACAGATCTTATTAGAGTCCAACATGGAATGATAGGCGTAGTTATCTCCATAGAATCTCTTAACAGGAGTAAACACATAAGTAGATTATAGAATTATGAAGCTCACTCATAAGTAGAGCACAATAGGAGGACTCGTCTCGATACTCAGAACCGGATCAAGTTAAGGAAATTATTCCTTTATATTAAATCGAGGTTGTACCTGTAACGACGCCATCTAATGTAGCAACCTCCGCCATACCATAAAACAAATATATCAACGTCTGGGCCTCCACCTCTAGGACGCCTTCTACCCACCTGTCCTCCACCCCTAACTGGTCGTGTGGGTGGTGTAGTAACTACAATGGGGCACGTAGCCCGAGTGCTTTGATGAAATATGTCTCTCCCAAGTCTGGGACAATTTTCTCATGATGTGCCTAGTATCACCGCATTCATAACAACCCCTTTGCGGGTTTGGCTTCTCATACCGAGTATGTCCCAGATAACTTAAATAACCATTGTAGGAAACTCATGTCAGTGGTGCATTAAAAGAACTTACTGGAGCACCCTGAATAATCCGATGTGTGGACTGGGCTGGCCGACTACCCGAGCCCCCTCCATATTGATTTGTGAATCCACTGAATGCCCCAGAACCTCGAGACATCTTGGTCTCCTTAGTTTCCTTTTTCCTCACCCCGAACACATTCTAATATCTTGGCAATTTCTACCACTAGTGGAAATGAAGTATCGGCCTGTAGTTCTCGTGTCGTGCAAAATTTTTCAATCATAATTGAGTCCTTTAATGAGTCTGTGGACTTGCTCTCTGGCTGGTCTGCCCTCTTCATGGGCTTTCCACGAACACCGGTGGAGAATTATCTCTCCCCATGCCAATTTCTTCTTTTGTTATGCTGACTCAACATTGATGAACTAACCCATTTCTTAATATACTCTTCGATTCTTATTTGGGATAACCCTTACCCCGATTTATACACAACGATCACAAAAGTAAAGCTCCATACAGACAAATCTTGGAACGAACCACATAGTCCAAAATCTCGTCAACCACTATACTTTTTCCTAAGCACTACAAAATCCTCAACCGTGACGTCCACATTGAGTAGACCTTCTGTATATTTAATGTTGTTTCTGTAACTCCTTTGGTACTGAAGTATAGGATTATTAAGGAGACGGACATACCGCAAGTCCCAACCTTATCCTTTACAAAATCTCAGGCCTTAAACACATGTAAATTTTGGGGGAACCTTTCAGTACCACATATATACATTTCAGGCAAAAACTGATATAACATAAGACTCACAATCCATTCATTGATAGTGGACTGCCCCACTCGGCGCAAAGTCATAGTTCACCACGTCCGATGGTCCATAATATTAACCTTCACAGCTCGTATAAATCAACCAGATGCCAAGGTCCGTTGCACCCCCCACATGATTCACTTGGTGATCTCTTAATACGTTCGCATCTTCAGTCGGAACCACACGTTGAGGCAATGTTTGAGCATTTCTGGCTCCCTCATAGTTCATCTGCGGCATCACGAACCGTCGACGCACAACTGATACCGAGTGCGCAAAGTCATACACGAGTGGATACAAAGGAATATGAGATATATGTTTGAAGCTAAATCAATATCAGACGATAAGGAATGAAAGAAGTGGAATTATTCCTAAACTCTGTAGCCTCTGAAAGATAAGTACAGATGTCTCCATACCGATCCTTCAGACTCTACTAAGGCTGCTCGTGACTCGCGAAACCTATGTAACCTAGCGCTCTGATACCAACTGTCACGATCCGAAATTCTCACTTTCGGATCGTGATGGAGCCTAACATTTCACTTGATAGGCAAGCCAACGTTAGAATAATATTATCTATTTTAAAATAATTTTTTTTTTAAAGTTTATTAATAATAAAGAAATAAGTGCGGAAGTAAAGTTTGAAATGTAGTGAATAATCCATAAAAATAACGGTGTTTAGATACCATCCCAGAATTGGTGTCACAAGTGCATGAACTTCTAAATTAATACAAATAAAGGTCTGAATAAAATAAAGCTGTCTAGAAACAAACACACAGCTAAAGTATAGTAGATAGGGACTTCAGAACTGCGGACGTCGTGCAATTATACCTCAAGTCCTCTCTGGTAGCTAAAATTCGAGCAAGTTTATGGTACGCCGCTGGGACCAACTCCGAAATCTGCACAAGAAGTGCAGAATATAGTATCAGTACAACCGGCCCCATGTACTGGTAAGTGCTGAGCCTAACCTCGACGAAGTAGTGACGAGGCTATGGCAGGTCACTTACATTAACCTGTACGCAATATTAGTAGCATCAAAAAATAATAGAAATAAATCAGGTAACTCATTTATAATAGTTGAAGCCAACTCAGCAGTCATAACCCATTATTAATTCAACCACTCTCCGTTACAGCGTGCAAACCACTCCCACAATATATTCATTTTCAATCTTCCAATATGTTTATTTTAATCAAATATATATAGACTTTTAAATAAGTCTATTGCGGCAAGCAACCCGATCCCCCAATATGGACTTTTAATAAGTCTGTTGCGGCATGCAACCCGATCCTCCAATATGGACTTTTAATAAGTCTGTTGCGGCGTGCAACCCGATCCTCCAATATGGAGTTTTAATAAGTCTGTTGCGGCGTGCAACCCAATCCTCCTATATGGACTTTTAATAAGTCTGTTACGGCATGCAACCCAATCCTCCAATATGGACTTTTAATAAGTCTGTTGCGGCGTGCAACCCGATCCTCCAATATATCCATTTCAATAAATTCGGTTGCGGCATGCAACCCGCTGCTCCAATATATTTGTTTTGCCAATTCTTATAGAAGAAATTACCCCAATAAATGCAACAATTAATATAAAATTTTAAGACAACAAGCAAATAATAATTATGATTTAATTATGAAACAAACAATGACAAATAGCAATTTATTATGGAAATCATGGAGAAAATAAGCAGTTTATTATTTAATATGCTAAATGTCAAGTAGCAATTACTGCAAATAAATCAGATAAGCATGTAATAATTATTGCAGGAACTCAAGAACATATATTTGACAAAGAATAGAAGAGAAATAATTTTTATAACAATTAATTTGTGTATTAAAATAAATTTAGGATTTTTAAATAATTATACAAACAATTAATTTGGCAACGTATAGACATTCGTCACCTCGCCTATACGTCGTTCACATTCATTTCACATAACAAATAATTTAAGGGTTCTATTCCCTCAAGTCAAGGTTAACCACGATACTTACCTCACTTTGCAAATTCTAATCAATTACTCGACCACAACTTTCCCTTTTAAACCTATCTCCAAAAGCTTCAAATCTATTCACAAATAATTCGACAAACTCAATACGAATCATAGGAATTAATTCCATATGAATTTACTAATTTTCCGGATAAAATCCGAAATTCATTTAAATATTCGATGGTGAGACCCACGTCTCAAATCCCAGAAAAACTTGCGAAATCCAAAAATCCGTTCCGCTACGAGTTCAACCATACAAAAATTATCTAATTCCGATGTCAACTCGACCCTCAAATCTTCAATTAAATTCTTTGAAGATTTCTATCATTTTCAACTCAATCTTTACCCATTTGAACTCAACACTCTTTCGATAAACCATATTGATACGTATAAATCTTACACCCAAAAATCATACTCTTAATCACCCATCATTACCCAAACTCGAAATTGAAGATTAGGGGTTAGAACCTTACCTCTTTGATGAAGAACTTGAGGGATTTCTTGTTGGATTTCAAAGCTTGAACAAGCTTTTTGATGAACAAAGCACTTGAGCTTCTTCCTCTCTCTAAAACACTCTCACTTTTCTCTAAAATCATCAGGTAATTGCCAAAAAATAAGCCCCAAAGCATATTTATCAAAATGGGGTCAGGTTATGAAAATAGGTAAATGGACCCTCCGAACTCAGGTATGCGGTCGCACAATGAACCGCACAATTGGTATGCGGGTCACACAATAGACAGCAAAATCGATGCCGAAAACTGGGCTGCACTGGATAGGTCTGCGACCCATTCTGCGGTCGCACAATGTGTTTTGCGATAGCATAATAATTCTGCGGTCGCACATCTCACCGCAAAATCACATTTTTCCAGCCTTTGGTAATTTTGCCATAACTTCTTATAGGAGTGTCCAAATGATGAACGGTTTAAAGAGTTAGAAACTAGACTCAAAGATCTTTCATTTGATAGGTTTTACACCATATAATACTTCATATCATGAGAGTTGTGCATTTTAAGTTAGATCTTCTGCGAACTCACTTGAAACTTTAGCCTAATGAAATTTCCAACTTCTACATTCGATGCCGAAACCTATCGAATCAAGTCCGATTGACCTCAAATTTTGCACACAAGTCATAAATGACATACCAGAGCTACAAAAAAATTCAGAACTGGATTCCGACTCCGATATAAAAATGTAAACCCCGTGGTTAAATTTGGGAATCTTTAGTCTTTAAATTACTAGTTTCCGTTAAATGGTCATAACTTGAGCTAGGAATCTCCAAATTAAATTCTGGGCATACGCCAAAGTCTCAAATCATGATATGGACCTACCGAAACTGTCAAAACACTGATCCGGGTCCGTTTACTTAAAATGTTGACCACAGTCAACTCAGTTAAGTTTTAAAGCTTTATTTCGCATTTGAATCCATTTTTGACATAAAAATTTTCCGAAAAATTATACGGACTGAGCACGCAAGTCGAGGAGTGATAAATAGTACTTTTGGAGGTTTTAGAATATAGAATTAATTATTAAATTTAAAGATGGCCTTTCGGGTCATCACATCTTTACATGAAAAGTGGCTAAATTTCGATTACTTTTGAAATTGTGACTATTTTTCAAATACCAATTGTAAATCTGGCTATTTTTGAATTTCACCCGTCAAAATGGATTGGAGTAAAGTGGGAAAATAATAGATCATAACCTAACCCATCCAACATGACCCCGGCTCCCTTGTTTTATCTTATTGTTTTAAAAAATACAAAAATTTAATGTATTTGGTTTTAAATTATTAGCTTAAGTTTTCTCAAATATACATAATAATTCATGATACCCAAATCTCATTTTGTATATTTATTAATTTTAGATTGCATTTTGAGAGTCGACCCGTTGGATTACTCTATTTTGGTCCATTTTGGCTCCAATAATTAGAAATGTCATTTCTCGTTCAACCAACTGGATCAAGTTATCAAATGAGTCGTAACTTAACATGGTTACACTTGGACAGATTGGATGGATTACTTGCAATATGTTTAATATTGCCATTTTTATACGTATACCAGTATCTATAAACGTGTGTTGCGCGTTAATAATGAGACATAATGGTTTAAATATTTATTTATATGAATAAAAAAATTAATTAATAAGAAAAGTTTTATATATAATAATACAAAAATCATCTAAAAGACGAAAAATATTAGTATTACATTAGCATAATACGAGAATTCAAAATGAAAGGACATCATGAGAACATACACAAATGATCAATTTAATCATGTTAATTAGGTAATTATGTATTGTAGTTTGAAGGTATCTAATGTGATGGTATCTTAACGAACACTTCTTTGCAGACGATATTGTTTTGTGTATGTTTCCTTCTAATTCTTTGATTGTTTTGCCATAACCAGAATTCTTGTTGCCGATATTGATATCCCTCTTGAAAGTGCAACATATAGTTATTCGTGCAAGAAACTATATTGTTGTAAATATAGTCTAATATTTAGGATGTTTGTCCTTGTGCTTTATTTATTATAATTACAAAATATAAACATACTGAAAATTATCTTTACACAAATTTAAAAGGATATTCTTTAATTTCGGAAGAGGAAAGTTGATTTCGGAGATAAACACATATTTAGAAGCACATTGACCAATATCATAATTTCTGCATGCATCATGTCACGATCCAAAATCCCCTATCGGCTGTGATGGCGCCTAACGCCGCCGTCAGGTAAGCCAACGGTGAATTTCCAACTTAATTACTCATTTTAATATTTTTGAAATCATAAATCCCATTAAATAAATAAAGTAAAAATCTAGTACTCAGTCAAACTCGTGATCTCTTTACCAACTTTCATATAAAGTATAAATTACAAGATAAAATGATAATAATTATGTGACTACAATAATGAACATCCACTAGGAACCCCCAAAACCCGGTGTCACAAGTGCATGGGCATCTACTAGGAATATAATAAAATACAACATATGTCTGGAATACAAATTAGACAGAAAATGTAAATAACTCTGATGGAGACTCTATATGTTGCGGATCATAACATGGAATGCAGCTCATCGTGAAGTCCCTGCAATAGCCTCGCATTTGAGCCCTAAAGACCACCAGACATATATATATACACACACAATAAGTATAGCAAGTGTAGCATGAGTACGTAAATTAACGCGTACCCAATCAGTATCTAGCCTAACCCCGGAGAAGTAGTGACGAGGGGTCGACATCGACACTTACTAGTGGTCCAATAAATCAAATACATTAGAAAGTAAATAAATATGAGGCAGGATAAATAAACAGTATAAACAAATATAGGTACGTAGTACAATCTGTGATGACCCAATATGTCATCTATAATTTTAAACGTTCATTTCTGTATTATGAGTTCTCGAATAGCACCGTTCAGCATTCCTCGATTTATGTGCACAATCCGTAAATTTTTACGGAAAGTGAAAAATTGATAAAAATGTGAAAGAGTGCTTCAAAACTCATTTGAGTTGAGTTTAATTAACAATTTGAGCAAACAGACCCGGGTCAGTGTTTTGACAGTTCCGGTAGGTTCGTATCGTGATTTGAGACTTGGGCGTATGTCCAGAATTTAATTTGGAGGTCCCTAGCTTGAGTTATTGCCATTTATTGAAAATTAGAAGTTTGTTAAAGATTTCAAAGTTTGACCATGAATTTGACTTTATCAATATCGGGCTCGGATTGAAATTCCAAGAGTTGAAATAGCTCTGTTATATAATTTATGACTTGTCTGCCAAATTTGGTGCCAAACGGAAGTGATTTGACGCGATTCGAACATCCGGTTGATAAAATAGGAATTCTTAAGTTTCATTGAAAATTTCATTTGATTTTGTGTCCGATTTGTAGTTCTAGGTATAATTTTGGTTTTTTGATCGCGCTAGGGAGTACGTATGATATTTTTGGACTTGTATGTATATATGCTGTAGAGTCACGAGGGCTCGGGTGAGTTTCGTATAGCCTACAGATTTTTGTACTTTGTAAAAATTTGGTTTTTGAGCTTCAGCTGTCATCTGGTGCGTTGTGCTTCGCGATCGCGAAGGGATATTTGTGAGCTATGATTTTTACTCTTTGTGTTAGCGAAGAGAGGCACGCGATCGCATAGGGTTTGCTCATAGTGCATCGCGAACGCTTAGATAGGACCGCGTTCGTGAAGAGGGAATGAGACAGAAGCTGGGCACTCAAAATTTGTGCTTCGTGATAGCATGAAGCAGTCCGCGATCTCGAAGGTCTGAAGGGTTATGCTTCGCGTAGGGTTATGCTTCGCATAGTGCAAATTGCCAGCCTATGCAATTTGTGCTTCGCGATCGCGAAGATAGTTCCGCGATCGCGAAGAGTCAACTGGACCTGGGCATGAATTTTTCTACGCGATC
>AWOL01S0113294.1:0-34801 GCA_000715115.1 Nicotiana otophora
GAAGAAGAAGAAGAAGAAGAAGAAGAAGAAGAAGAAGAAGGAGGACAATGAAAGAAGAGAACCCAAAAGGGAGAAGAACCTAGTCCTCAAGGAATGGAGGCATTCCAAAAAGGGGAAGTTCTAGCAATTATACCCTTTTTTAAACTGGTTAAAGTAGAGGTACAATATATTAGGCAATTCTGATTTAAATTAAAGTTAAAGAGTCGCCACCTAATTAATTATGGTGAATTAGGACACCTAGTGTTGATTAAAGTAATTTAAAGTATAAATCTATTAATGGTCTACTTAACCTAAAGATTCTAGGTAAGGGTTCAATTAATCTAAAAGGAAGGTTTTTAAAGCACCCTTTAAGATTCATATTAAATGATTAACCGGCCGGACTAAATTTAATTAAGGCTAAGTGTAAAGCAACTCCGTTTAAAGTCCAAGTATTAGAGAGAACAAGTTTGAGAAAAGTATTTTGCAAGTCCCGAGTCAACAAAAGTAGCAGTTAGTGAAATGTAGAAATCTAAAAATTCAATTGTATGTGCAGAAAGAAATTAAATTACTTGAACAGCTCCTAGTCTCAAATGTCGAAGTAGGCATTTACGTCATGTTAAAAGAAGATTTGGCATGTACTCTTAAAAATATGTCATGTTATTACTTAGCCAAGTGTAGAGCTCAAATAGATATAATCCGAGATGAAAATTGCTTCTTGATTTAGGAATGGTGATTGTCCCAAAATATTTTCGAAATTAACTTGCATTTGTAGCTGATTTGGTGAAGTTCACTAAGTGATAAACATTAACTGTATGCTTCTGTAAACACCTGAACCAAAATCAAATAACGTCAGGGCACTCCAAGCTAAAGAGCAAATCACCAAAGTAAATGAATAACTGAAAGAAAACTAAGCAAAAATGTAGTATTCATAAAAGACATTTGGATGAAGATTATGGTAGAATGTTTGCCCATCTCTTTAAATTTTCTGTTTCGGGTTGCACTCAACAGAGGGAGAGGGACGTAGGGAGATACAGATGTGGGTTCTCGGTCTAACAGCGGCGTCGAGTCCTAAAGCAAGACTCAAGAGCGCTCCCGTGTGCCATGCAAAACAAAAGAAAGACAGGAAAAGGAGATTAGAGTGGGACTGAATCTAATACTATATAAAGTAAACTTAACAAGAAAATAAATCTAAAGCATGGTATTTAAGCTCAGGGATGATTACTGCCATACTTTATAACTTAACCCAAGTTAGATCTAACAAGTAATTATGAACAGACAGAGCATGTAAATGAAGAAGCATCCTAGCACAGTAGTATGTGTTGGTCACCAATTGAATTTGGTTTAAACAAGATGTTAAACACATATAGGTAATGTATCTAAGTTTAAACTAAAGCGGCGAAGGGCCAAATATAGTCCTCTACTTTCGAAAATGGTCTAAGAATACCCCTCGTTATACTATTGGATTATCTATACTCCTGCAGTCATACTTTGGATTCAAATATACCACTCATTTAAACGGAGGGACACGTGTCATCGTCCTGTTGGTCAATTCTAAATATCTCGTAATTAATTAAAAAGACCCATTACCCATACCCGAAAAATAATTTTATTTTTGTAAAAACTGGAAAAAGCTAAAAAAAAAATTACTAAAAACTGAAAAAACGAAAATATTTTTTTCTCCAGTTTTTACAAAAAAACTACTTTAAAAAAACTGAAAAATATTTTCTAAAACAATATTTTTGTAAAAACTGAAAAACAAAAACTGAAAAGCAATTTTCTAAAACAATTAAAAACTGAAAAAAACTGAAATATTTTTAAATAAAAACTGAAAAAAAAAAAGAAAATATTTGTTTTTTCAGTTTTTACAAAAACATTGCTTTAGAAAATTGCTTTTTAGTTTTTACAAAAATATTATTTTAGAAAATATTTTTCAGTTTTTTTNTAAATATCTCGTAATTAATTAAAAAGACCCATTACCCATACCCGAAAAATAATTTTATTTTTGTAAAAACTGGAAAAAGCTAAAAAAAAAATTACTAAAAACTGAAAAAACGAAAATATTTTTTTCTCCAGTTTTTACAAAAAAACTACTTTAAAAAAACTGAAAAATATTTTCTAAAACAATATTTTTGTAAAAACTGAAAAACAAAAACTGAAAAGCAATTTTCTAAAACAATTAAAAACTGAAAAAAACTGAAATATTTTTAAATAAAAACTGAAAAAAAAAAAGAAAATATTTGTTTTTTCAGTTTTTACAAAAACATTGCTTTAGAAAATTGCTTTTTAGTTTTTACAAAAATATTATTTTAGAAAATATTTTTCAGCTTTGTTTAAAGCAGTTTTTTTGCAAAAACTGGAAAAACAAATATTTTCGTTTTTTAAAGTTTAGTAAAAATAAATTCAGTTTTTACAAAAAAAGAATTGCTTTAGAAAATTGATTTTCAGCTCCTTTTTTTCAATTTTTACAAAAACATTCTTTTAGAAAATATTTTTCAGTTATATTTTCATTTTTTTCAGTTTTTAGTAAAAATAATTTCAGTTTTTTCAAGTTTTATAAAAAAAAAAATTGCTTTAAAAAATTATTTTTCAAATATGGGTAATAGGTCTTTTTAATTAATTAGAAGATATTTAGAATTGACCAACATGACGATGACACGTGTCCCTCCGTTTAAATGAGGGGCATATTTGAAGCCAAAGTAATTGCAAGGGTATAGATAACACAATAGTATAACAAAGGGTAATCTTACACAATTTTCGAAAATAGAGGGGTATATTTGGCCCTTTGCCGAAAGTAAAGCTTAAGTCCTAAGTTTGCCGTGAAAGCGTTCAATTCACTAGTTAAATACAAATAATCATTTTATCCCAAGAAATTTCGAAACTAGACTTAAACGTTGCAAGAGGCAGAAGTTCTGCTAAGAGTTTCTAAAGTACAATCCTAATGAACATGACATCTATCATCCAATGAAACTATGTTTCAACTCAAACACATATTCATAAGAAAGATAGTAATCTAACTCTCCTTGTTATCACGATTATTAGACTTAAAGTGAAATAAAAGATCTCCAAGACATAACTTACAAAAATATCTAAAGTTGCGACATAGTTTTTCCTAACAACATGGTTTATACTACAGTGTTTATACCTAAAGTTCACTCAAGAATAAAATTTAAAAATACTTTGGAAACAAAAGGTATGCTAATCACGAAATAAGGGTATGCTTTCTATTACAATTGAATAATAATAGCAAGTAACATGATGTGTTGGTCAAATATGTGCACAGATAAAGAAGTAAACTTAGGCTATGCTTTTTCTAAACAATACAATGTCTTATACAAGGGGGAAAATATCGAAATAGGGTCAGATTTTACCTGTTGTGGGGCAGTGAACTAGGGCGTCGAATCTCGAATCTACTCTCTTGTCACGAAGAGATCCGAACTTCGAGCCGAATGAGTTCCAATATCTCTGTCACGGCTAAAGTTCACCGAGACAGAAAAGAAAAGTTTTTGTAAGAGACTCTTGAGTATTTTAGACTATATCAGATGTGAGAGTGATAAAATGGTGTTTTTGATTCTTGTGTCAAGTGTAGGCGGCTCCACCTCTTTTAGTTTGTAAATAGCAGTGGTATTTATAGGCATATTCTAGGGTTCTTTGAGAGGTGATTTTTTGGGCGGGATTTGAAGAACGAATTTGATTTTTTTATTTTGAATCTTGGCTTGGTCAAAGTAGAACGTTTGAAATTGAACGTTGGATGTTTCTTGGATGGATTTTGCAGGCTTCACGTGATTTGGTCAAAATGGCGTGATCCATTTCAGTCCTTACCCGAATTGGCGAGGGTGCAGTCTTTTTGCACAAAAATGGGGCGACTTTTGTCTGCTTGAAGGATGTAAGAGCTTGGAACTTTCTGAAAATGGAGAAGGGGACAAGGAAAGGGGGCAGTAGCGTTAGAGAAGAGTGGGAACCCTACTTTGGTTCTTGGGCTGCAAAAGAGTGTTAAGTGGGTTGCTTAACTGATTTGTTGTTTTTGGGCAATTGGGTTGGGCTTCGAATGGGCTGGACATGGGGTGGTCTTTTTCTTTCTTTCATTTAGTTTCTTGGGCTTCTAAATAGCACAACATTGTCATAAGTTAATTAAAGTGTTTAATAGCCTTAATAAGATTATAATCTCTAGCAGCTTAATAAAATAGTTATGAGATAGTACAAAATAACTATTACATGAAATGTCATAATATTATTAGAGGAAACCTTTTATAAAGTGTAAGATAAAAGAAATATTATTATTTCTCCTAAATAAAGAAATGTTATATTTTCACAAAAAGGCAATAAGAATTATACTTAAAAATAATAATAATGAGGATGGCGATAGTGATAATAATAAAAGTATAAATAAGTATAGTAGTAGTAGTAGTAATAATACTAATACTAATACTAATGATAATAATAATAATAATAATAATAATAGTGGTAGTAAAACAACAATCATAAATGGAAAATAGTACTGAAAAATAATGTATTTGATGTATTAATAACTTAGAAGCTCAAGGAAATTAATTGGAAGAACAGAGGGACAAAATTGGATGTCAACACTGGCAAGCCAAAATATTATGACCTCTGTCATAAATGTGGCAAGCCAGGACACTTCATCAAGGATTGCTCTCTCCTAAAGCAAGACCAGTACAAAAACAACTTTGACAAAGCAGCCAAGAGGAACCCGGTTCCTGATAAACGCCTTAAGAGAAAGAATGTCGCTGACAATGTTATAAAGCAAGCTCTTGCTGCATGGGAAGACTCCTCTGGCGAATCTGAAGAAGAAAATGATCATGGTGATAGTTCAATGATGGCAGTGGAAAGTGAAGCAACTGAGTATGACTCAATCTTTACCTTGATGACTCAGTCTGATGATGATGAAGATGACGACGATGTTGAGGTAAATTTTCTGGATGTTCAGAGAAATCTGAAATCTTATTCTCCTAAAAAACTCATGTCTTTGGCAAATGTGCTAATTGATGCTTATCACAGTCTTATAAATGATAAAGATGCTTTAACTGTAGAGTTAGGAGAAGTAAAACAAATCAGAGATGACTTAGTGGTCGTTATTGTTGATTTAAAGGAAACAATTAAGAACCTGAAGAAATAGAAGGATGCCGTAGATGAAAAAAGTGCAAATGTAGAACATGAAAGAGATGATCTAATGGTCGTTGTGGTAGACCTAAAAGAGACTTTTGAGTTTGTAAGAAAGGAAAAAGAAGTCTTAGCTGAGAGAGTTGCTAATATTGAGCATGAGAGAGATGACCTATTAGTGGTGGTAATGGACTTGAAAAAAATAATTGGGGAACTTAAAATAGAGAGTAGGCCTGAAAATTCTCAAAAGGGAAAGGAAGTTGCAAGTGAGGCACACATTAAGCTTGAAAGTGAGTTAAATTCAGTGAAGTCTAATCTGTGCGCTGAGCTTGAGAAAAACAAACAACTTCAGGAAGAACTAGGTAGAGTGAAGAGTGATCTTGAAAAATCACTCAAGTGGACTTGGTCCTCTGATGCTATCACTGCTATGTACACCAATAATGGGGAAAACAGGCAGGGGATTGGGTTCCAAAGGGAAAAGATTCCCTATAACCCTCATAGCAAGTACGTTACTGTACCTGATAATTGGCTTTGCACTCACAGCGGTAACACTGGCCACTTTAAAGAAAACTGTATGGCCAGATTTCAGTCACAACAGAAAAATAAAATTTTTGCTGAAAAAGTAACTACTGCTAGAGAACTTGGTCCCTCATGTAAAAAATGCATAATGCCTGCCTGGACCAGAAGATCCCTCATTCACCTTTTTCCTCAATACAAGGGACCCAAACTCGTTTGGGTTCCTAAGTCTAACTCCTAATTTTCTTGTGCAGGGAACAATGAAATAAAGCAGCCTACAAAGGTACATGGATAGTGGCTGCTCANCGTTATATTTTCACAAAAAGGCAATAAGAATTATACTTAAAAATAATAATAATGAGGATGGAGATAGTGATAATAATAAAAGTATAAATAAGTATAGTAGTAGTGGTAGTAATAATACTAATACTAATAATAATGATAATAATAATAATAATAGTGGTAGTAAAACAACAATCATAAATGGAAAATAGTACTGAAAAATAATGTATTTGATGTATTAATAACTTAGAAGCTCAAGAAAATTAATTGGAAGAACAGGGGGACAAAATTGGATGTCAACACTGGCAAGCCAAAATATTATGACCTCTGCCATAAATGTGGCAAGCCAGGACACTTTATCAAGGATTGCTCTCTTCTAAAGCAAGACCAGTACAAAAACAACTTTGACAAAGCAGCCAAGAGGAATCTGGTTCCTGATAAACGCCTTAAGAGAAAGAATGTCGCTGACAATGTTGTAAAGCAAGCTCTTGCTGCATGGGAAGACTCCTCTGGCGAATCTGAAGAAGAAAATGATCATGGTGATAGTTCAATGATGGCAGTGGAAAGTGAAGCAACTGAGTATGACTCAATCTTTACCTTGATGACTCAGTCTGATGATGATGAAGATGACGACGATGTTGAGGTAAATTTTCTGGATGTTCAGAGAAATCTGAAATCTTATTCTCCTAAAAAACTCATGTCTTTGGCAAATGTGCTAATTGATGCTTATCACAGTCTTATAAATGATAAAGATGCTTTAACTGTAGAGTTAGGAGAAGTAAAACAAATCAGAGATGACTTAGTGGTCGTTATTGTTGATTTAAAGGAAACAATTAAGAACCTGAAGAAATAGAAGGATGCCGTAGATGAAAAAAGTGCAAATGTAGAACATGAAAGAGATGATCTAATGGTCGTTGTGGTAGACCTAAAAGAGACTTTTGAGTTTGTAAGAAAGGAAAAAGAAGTCTTAGCTGAGAGAGTTGCTAATATTGAGCATGAGAGAGATGACCTATTAGTGGTGGTAATGGACTTGAAAAAAATAATTGGGGAACTTAAAATAGAGAGTAGGCCTGAAAATTCTCAAAAGGGAAAGGAAGTTGCAAGTGAGGCACACATTAAGCTTGAAAGTGAGTTAAATTCAGTGAAGTCTAATCTGTGCGCTGAGCTTGAGAAAAACAAACAACTTCAGGAAGAACTAGGTAGAGTGAAGAGTGATCTTGAAAAATCACTCAAGTGGACTTGGTCCTCTGATGCTATCACTGCTATGTACACCAATAATGGGGAAAACAGGCAGGGGATTGGGTTCCAAAGGGAAAAGATTCCCTATAACCCTCATAGCAAGTACGTTACTGTACCTGATAATTGGCTTTGCACTCACAGCGGTAACACTGGCCACTTTAAAGAAAACTGTATGGCCAGATTTCAGTCACAACAGAAAAATAAAATTTTTGCTGAAAAAGTAACTACTGCTAGAGAACTTGGTCCCTCATGTAAAAAATGCATAATGCCTGCCTGGACCAGAAGATCCCTCATTCACCTTTTTCCTCAATACAAGGGACCCAAACTCGTTTGGGTTCCTAAGTCTAACTCCTAATTTTCTTGTGCAGGGAACAGTGAAATAAAGCAGCCTACAAAGGTACATGGATAGTGGCTGCTCAAAGCATATGACTGGAAGTATAAATGAGTTTCTTTCACTTAAGGCCCTGGAAGGAGGAAGTGTATCCTTTTGGCAAGAAAGGATACATTCTGGGAGTTGGAAGGATTGGGAAGTCTCTCTCACACTCAATCGAAAATGTGTACTATGTGAACGGATTGAAGTATAGCTTGCTAAGTGTTTCCTAGATCTGTGACAAGGGAAACAAGGTGGAATTTGTGTCAAAAATATATACAGTCACAAACCTAGTGACTGGTGAGGTGGTGCTAATGGCAAGAAGATACAAAAATATTTATGTTGCTGATTTTGAGTCTCTGCAAAATAATGATCTCAGCTGTCTAAGTGATGTTGATGATGATGTTCAATTATGGCATAGGAGACTGGGTCATGCAAGCTTCACGTTGCTGAACAAATTGGTCAGGAAGGACCTGGTTCGTGGTTTGCCCAAGTCAAGCTTCAAGGATCACAAAGTGTGTGATGCACGTGTAAAAGGCACATGGATCTATGTGGACCTATGAGGGTGCCAAGTAGAGGAGGAAGGAAGTACATCTTTGTGATAGTTGATGACTACTACAGATTTACCTGGACCTTGTTTCTCGGAACCAAGGATGAAACTTTTGAAGTGTTCGTTGCTTTTGTCAAAACGATTCAAGTGAAGATGGGTAATAAGGTAGCTTGCATCAGGTCTAGTCATGGGACAGAGTTTGACAATGCCAAATTTGATGAGTTCTGTACTGGAAATGGTATCACTCACAATTTCTTAACTCCAAGAATACCTCAACAAAATGGTGTTGCGGAGAGGAAGAATAGAACTCTTGAAGACATGGCAAGGACAATGTTGATTGATGGTGAGATTGCAAAGAATTTCTGGGCAGAAGCTGTCAACACTGCTTGCTACTTGATGAACAGGTGCATGATCAGGTCCCTTCTGAACAAGACTCCATATGAACTACTGAATGGAAGGAAGCCCAAGCTGACACATCTAAGGACTTCAGGTGTAAATGCTTTGTTCTCAACAATGGAAAGGAAGCTCTTGGAAAATTCGATGCCAAAAGTGATGAAGGAATCTTTCTGGGATACTCATCTCAAAGCAAAGCTTACAAAGTATACAACAAAAGGACTCAATATGTTGAGTAAAGTATACATGTGATCTTTGATGAATCTCACCTCTCATGTGAGAAGGACATACATGCTAATCAAGATGGAGAACCTTTATCTGTTCCAGAAGAAGTTATTGACATGGAAAATAGAAAAGCAGACATGATGAGTCATGTAAAGGAATCGAGTGAAGATGATGCGAGTACACCTCCATCTATTGGAGAGGAACCTGGTCCCCTGATCACAACAACTGAAGCTGAAAATAGAGTTGTTGATGCAGTCCAAGGTACTCCACTTGCTGAAGTAAGAAGCGCCCAAGAACCTCAGTCAGACATACCTGGGTCCTCTGCCAATGAGATTCAGGTACCAAATTAGAAGCACAAAAGCTCACATCCTCTTGACAACATAATCACCCCTCTCGACTCAGGAGTTCAAACCAGACCAAAAGCAAGAAACTCACTTGCCTTTTCAGCCTTTCTTTCCCAAATAGAGCCCAAAAATATCAAAGAAGCATTGAAAGATGCTGACTGGATCACAGCCATACAAGAGGAGCTGCATCAATCTGAAAGAAACAAGGTATGACACCTGGTTCCTTGACCTGCAGATCGAACTATCATAGGGACCAGGTGGGTATTCAGGAACAAACTTGATGAGTTTGGAAATACAACAAGAAACAAGGCAAGGCTTGTAGTCCAAGGCTACAATCAGGAAGAAGAGGCTGATTATAATGAAATATTTGCTCCAGTTGCTCGAATGGAAGCTATTAGAATTCTTATTGCCTTTGCATCTCATATGGAGTTCACATTGTTCCAAATGTACGTCAAAAGTGCATTTCTAAATGGCTACCTGAAAGAAGAAGTTTATGTTAAGCAGCCTCCTGGATTTGAGTGTCACGAGCATCTTGAGCATGTACTCAAGCTGGACAAGGCATTGTATGGGCTAAAGCAGGCTCCCCTGGCTTGGTATGAAAGGTTAGCAAAGTTTCTTCTAGAAAATAGCTTTTAAGAGGGAAAATTGACAACACTCTTTTTCTGAAGAAACGAGAGAGGAACCTGCTCATTGTTCAGGTATATGTTGATGATATCATTTTTGGAGCCACAACTGACTCTCTTTGTGAAGAGTTTACAAAACTCATGGGGAGTGAGTTTGAGATGAGTATGATGGGAGAATTAAATTTCTTCCTGGGACTTCAAGTGAAGCAATCTCAAAAGGGAACAATGATAAGTCAGCAGAAGTACATCAAGGAGCTACTAAAAAGGTTTGACATGGAAACATCAAAAGTTATTGACACTCATATTGCCACAGCTACTCGTCTAGACATGGATGAACCTGGTTCTCCTGTAAATCAGACCATGTATAGAGGGATCATAGGGTCACTCATGTATCTCACTGCAAGCAGACCAAACATTGTGTTCAGCATGGGCCTTTGTGTAAGGTTTCAATCCAATCCAAAAGAATCTCATCTAAAGGCTGCCAAGAGAATATTGAGATATCTCAAAGAAACGCAGGACCTAGTTCTCTACTATCCCTCAGGTGACAACTTTGATCTCATTGGGTATGCTGACGCTGATTATGCAGGATATCTGGTGGACAGGAAAAACACGTCTGGAATGGCACATTTCCTGGGTTCTTGCCTAATCTCATGGGGTACAAGGAAGCAAAACTCAGTGGCACTCTCAACTGTAGAAGCAGAATATATAGCAGCTTCTTCTTGCTTTGCTCAATTGCTGTGGATTAAGTAGCAGTTGGAAGACTTTGGAGTGTTCTCAGATTGTGTGTCTCTCATATGCGACAATACAAGTGCGCTCAATATGGCCAAAAATCCAGTCCACTATAAGAGAACCAAGCACATTGATGTGCGCCACCACTTCCTCAGAGACAATGTTGAAAAGGGGCTCATTTGCATGAAATTCTGCAGCACAGAAGATCAGATTGCAGACATATTTACCAAGGCCTTGCGTAGAGGACATTTTGAAAGAAATCGTCTGGCACTGGGGTTGATAAAACCCAACTGAGAACCTGGTCCCTCGATGATTGGGTATGAAATAAATGTTCAGGTAAAATTAGCTAAATAGTATTTTCTGGCAAAATCTAACTTAACTCTATACCGTTACAAGTAGACACGCATGATGATTACAGAGCAAATAGGCAGTTGATGCAGTATGCACTGGTAAAAAGGGTAAAGCTTACAGATGCAAGATTAGTCAGGGAACCTGGTTCTCTTGACACAGGTTAGTAGTTTCTCTCTTCTCTCATGCACAATTTGAATGGTTAAAAAAAGTGCCACATCATCGGTGTGTCAGTTTCTTTTCTTTGCGTCTTTTGAACCCAAACGTCTTACCTGTTAGAAATCGACCCTACTCCCAAAACGGCCACCTTTTCTTAATCGGCCCCTCATCAATCTTAAATACATCCATCACTGTCACAACTCCTCACATCAAACGTTAAAATTTTCCTTCTTCTTTCTCTCTTTCAAACTACCCATCTCTTCTCCTCAACTCATCACTTCTCTCCATGGCTGAAAATCACGAAACCTCAAGTGTTCCAAGTGACACCCCCATTGAGTCCTTAGTCATTCAAACACCGATATTAGACTCCTCCCTCAACACCACCACTAGACAAAACCCTAGGGCATAGTCACCCCCACACACTGTCTCCTCTCCTACCCAATCAAGTTCTGGTTCTCATAGGAGTCGCAGAATCTCAACTACTAAAAGATTTGTGGTTACAAGCTCTCCTTCTGCCTCGCCGAAAAAACTGGGTGAAAAGGGTCCTGTTGATGAAGAATAGAATCAAGAAATCTCTAGTCTTCCTTTTGATGAAGTCTCAAATGTAGATCCAACTGTTGGTTCTGAGAATGCTTCAGTTCCCAATCTTGAGCCTACAGGTACCACTTCTTCTTCTTCTTCTTCTTCTTCTTCTACGATTTCAATGAAGTTACAAGAAAAAGAAGTAATAGAGAACATGCTATCTATAACTAATGAAAGGGTTGTTATAGAAGGAAGTGCGAATGGGTCTAAGGCTCAGGAGGAAGAGTCTAAGATTATGGTAGAGGGTAGAGAGCTTGTGCCTGTTAAACAATCGGCACAGGAAAATACTATTGGGATCCCAAATGAGGGACCTGATCCCTCCTGAGAGGATACAACTCAGGGGTCCTTTCAAAAGCCCCAGGTCAGTATTGATCATGATCTCTCCCCTCATTTCGATGCTGAGCCTTTGTCTGTGGTCATGCCTGAGATGAGATCTGATTTTGAAGAAGTAGTTGGGGAAAGTGTAGAGGATTCTGATGATATGCCAATTGCTAGCTTGACTAGGCATAGACCAATGGTCGCTCAAGAGTCTACTTGCAAAGGAAAGAGGCTTTTGAGTCTGCACTTAAGAACAGACAAGATGAGTCAAGGAGAAGAAAATTAGTGAAAGGCGGGAAAGTTGTGAGCGAGAAGACAATGCCAATTGTGAATGTGGATAATGAAGTAGAAGAGGAACCTGGTTCCTTGACTAGAAAGCGCTCACAAAAGCATGGTCTCCCCAGGCCTAAAAGGGGATCTTCTGTGTCTGCTGAAAGTCTGAACAAGTCTGATGATATTGTTGCTAGTGAAAATATGGTGAAAGAATCTGGTGATAAGTAGGTAGAAGAGTCTGCTGCCAGGATGATGGAAGAATTTGGTAAAAAGTCTATAAAGTTTGATGAAAAAGGAAAGAATATTTGCAAGTATGCTAAGAGAAAAACTTATACTGATGAGGAACTCGGTTCCTCAAAGAAGGCTAAATTTGGTGATTCAAGGAGTACTGGGAAAGAGAAGTTGAGGAATCAAAAGGTGCTATGGGGCCGCATATTTTCCCCTGACATTTTGGAGGAGGCTGGTATGAGACAGCTGGTTGAAATTTGTGAGTTTCAACAGTGGACACATTTGTTCACAAGTGATGCTCCAAAGGTGTATGAGGAGGAAGTTCAAAGTTTCTATGCCGACCTCTTCAAAGTTAAGGATGATTACATCTGCGTGCTGGTGAATGGAGTTGACATGGTAATGGACTCTGCTTTGTTGGGATCTATTCTGGGTGTGCCTGTTGAAGGGTTGTCTAGTGTTCAGGGATCTTGTTCTCAAAATTTCAGAAATGCCATCCTGAAGGACAGAGCAGTTCAGCAAGGGGAACAAGTGCAGAAGAAGGCCCTCCTTCCAGTGCACCAACTGCTATTTGAGATGGTGAACAAGGTCTTGCTCCCTCATGCTGAGAGAAGATCTATCACTTCTCGTGCAGACCTGTTCCTCATGGAAGCACTGGACAACTTCACTACCATCAACCTGCCTGGGATCATGATAGAGCACATGTAGAAAGTGGCAGATTTTAAAGATGGTAATCATGGACTGCCTTATCGGTTCCTTCTCACCAAGGTCTTTGAGTACTTAAAGGTTCCTCTGGGACAAGCTAAAGTGGGCACTAAGAAGCAAACTTTCTCCAAGTCCACTCTGGAATAATGTGAGTGCATTGATAGGGCTGGAGGAGTTGGAAGCACTTCTATCATTTCTCAGTTGATCAACGCTCAGAACAGTGCTACTACTGAGATAAGGCAGTTGAAAGCAAGGAATGCTATTCTTGAGAGTCAGTTGAGTCAGCTTCAGGAGGCACCTAGTTCCAGTATCTTCAAAGTGAATAGGTTGCCCGTCTGACTAAGGAGAATACTGAGCTCAAGAAGCAGGTGGAGGACCTGAAAGAGAAACTGCTCAATGAGCAAATGTCGGCGAGNCTCGTGAATGGAGTTGATATGGTAATGGACTCTGCTTTGTTGGGATCTATTCTAGGTGTGCCTGTTGAAGGTTTGTCTAGTGTTCAGGGATCTTGTTCTCAAAATTTCAGAAACGCCATCCTGAAGGACAGAGTAGTTCAGCAAAGGGAACGGGTACAGAAGAAGGCCCTCCATCCAGTATACAAACTGCTATTTGAGATGGTGAACAAGGTCTTGCTCCCTTATGCTGAGAGAAGATCTATCACTTCTCGTGCAGACCTGTTCCTCATGGAAGCACTGGACAACTTCACTACCATCAACCTGCCTGGGATCATGATAGAGCACATGTAGAAAATGGCAGATTTTAAAGATGGTAATCATGGGCTGCCTTATGGGTTCCTTCTCACCAAGGTCTTTGAGTACTTCAAGGTTCCTCTGGGACAAGCTAAACTGGGCACTAAGAAGCAAACTTTCTCCAAGTCCACTCTGTAATAATGTGAGTGCATTGATAGGGCTGGAGGAGTTGGAAGCACTTCTATCATTTCTCAGTTGATCAACGCTCACAACAGTGCTACTACTGAGATAAGGCAATTGAAAGCAAGGAATGCTATTCTTGAGAATCAGTTGAGTCAGCTTCAGGAGGCACCTAGTTCCAGTATCTTCAAAATGAATAGGTTGCCCGTCTGACCAAGGAGAATACTGAGCTCAAGAAGCAGGTGGAGGACCTAAAAGAGAAACTGCTCAATGAGCAAATGTCGGCGAATGCTCGAATGGATCTCGTCCTCCAAACCCCTGCCTCTGCCTCTAAGCTCTCTCCTTCCAGTTTTCCCTAAACAATGTCCCCTCAGTGTCAAGTCTTAAGTATTAGTTTCCTATGATTAGTTTTTTTAATGATGTTTGTGGTATTTATTTTTGTTGTTCTGAATTGTGGATGGTTGTCAGTAACATTGACTCTGCTCCCTGTCTTCAAATCCAAATTGTTTAGTGGAAGCTTTTACATTTTTGCTGTCTATGCCTTGTCTTTATGCTCTGTTTTTAGTCATGTTGTGTGCATACAAGTGGCATGAGTTAATTCACGCTAGACTTCTTTTTGCTATAAGCATGTTACTAATCTTTTTATGATGCCAAAAGGGGGAAAAATAATTCAAGGGGAACAGGATGGGAAAACATATTCAGGAGGAATTCAGGAAATGCTGGTTCTTAGGGGAAATTTGAATTACAAGTTTGTCATCATCAAAAAAGGGGAAATTGATAGGCTATATGCATATCCCTTTTATATTTTGATGATCTAACAAACTTACTGTCAAGAACCAGATAAGGAACATGTTACACATTCTCAAGACCTTAAGATCAAAGGTTCCAGCTTGGGATATGGTTCAACTCTTCAGAGTCAAAGGAACAACAGAGGGAACAGATAGCTACCGTTTCCCGAAGAAACTGCACAAGTCAACTGCCCCAGCTGTAAAGTTGCTGCCTGCACATGCTACAGTGCATGAACAATGCAGTAATCAACTTTATAGGGAATGTCTTTTACCTACTTTGCTTACATCATCCTAGTAATGTCACAAATGCATTATTAACATCAAAGAAGGTAAAACAAATGACTCGAACACTTAGAGAATTTGAAAAAAAAAATACTTTGTGTGATTGATCATTAAGAAAACGATTCTCAAGTGCACCAAGAACAAACGAACAACACTGCTACGGACCAGTTCCCCATATTAAGTTATTGTATGTCCTTAGTTGAGTTGTAACTCTGTAATAGTTCTTCAATTGTAATTCCTACTTAGCTTGTTTAGAAGCATTCCGTAGGAAATCCTTTGTAAATCATAAACTCTTGTGTTTGTGTCTTGGCTAGAGTTAGTCGAGTTGTAAAGTTTTTACAATAGAGTTATTACAAAGTGGTCTGTAATAGCATGTTACAAGTTAGTGAAGGATTAAGAGGTTAATTCATATGTTGCATAGGGTAGATCGTATTTTTTAATCCCGTTGAGTTGGGAATTTTTCACGTAAAAACTCTCAGTGTTATTTACTTTTTGCTGTGATTGTGTAATCTATGGAAATTAATAGAGAACCTGGTTCTCTATATAGTTTGGTGGACCCTCGAATTCTATCATGGACCAGTTTTTGTTATGGTGTGAAATCACATGTATTTTCTTGTAATTCTTTCTTTTATTTTCTTAACTAGACTGACACTATTATAATAAATATGTATGTTTTTTTTTAATCTTTTCTTATAATGTCAAGTTGATTTACCAGAGTATGTAACTGACTTTTCCGGACAAATAATGACATTGGAAATGTGCAATGCTAAATAAGCGTTTGGTTCTTTAATTGGCAATGATGCAAAAGCCAAGTTGACTCCTAGATTTGTGGTTTGGCGCTTTGGGGCTCCTGTCAACATAATGAAAGGACAGCAAATTCAGAATTAGAGGGTTGACTTTCAAGAATATTTGTGAAGTTCTTCAGTAACTTGTTAACTCCAGCATTATGTTGAGCCTACTTTATATAGCTAGTTCTTATAAGTAGCAAATGAAAAGGAATTTGAGATATGGAAGTTTTATTTAAATTCAACTCTCAACAAAAAAAGCTTCAAGCCAACAATATTTTTCCAAAATTATATATATCTTCATTTTTTGAAGCCAATCCTAACTACTTACAGTCCTTGCTCGTCACTAACATAATACTGTACACCTAAAATCAGCCATCGTTAGACATGTCGAGATTCATGTCTCTCTATGTCAAAGTGAATGGTGACATTGATATTGTGCCAGAGTAATCTTTTGTCTGTATAGCATTTTCAGTATTTTCTTTATACTCTTATATGTTTATTTCCACTCTAAACGTGCGATGTGTAGTTTCATTATTTCCCAATGGCCTCCCCTTTAGGTTAGATCATGCTAGCAAAGTTAGTCTCTTTTACATTGGAAAGTCTCTATCTTCTATTTGTTAAAACATCCTTGAATTGGAGCCTTTTTTAACATATAACAGCTGATCCAAATTATAATTCTTGTGCTGTGAGCCTGTGACTACTCGAGGAAGGACTCAGGAGCTTCTTTACCCTGACATAGACACAATCTTTAGCCATTTAATTTGTTTTTAGGTTGTCAAATCCACTTCAACTCTTTAAAAGCTCACTTCTATCAAAGAGGATCTGCTATCATTCAGTTGCGAACTTGGATGAAAATAAAGAGAGCATTAGTATAAATCTGTTGCTCACGTAACCCAAAAACAGTAAAAGAGAAGGGAAAAAGAAAAGAAAACTAGAATGCCAATCTTGTAGTTTCACTAGACCAGCACAGCTGCAATTGGACTTCTCACAGAGTGCCTATTAGAAGTCCATTTCAAGAATCCCTGAACAACATCATCAAAGTTTGAGTTATTGGTTGTCTTGGAAAAGGTCACTTGGTATGTTAACTTCTGGTTCAACTTGGAGAAATTTAGCTGGGAGGGATTAACATTCACGAAAACTCCTTTTGGAGAAACTATTTCCACCTTGTAAGATGATGTAGCGTCACCAACGTTGGTCACAGTTCTGGTATATGTCTGAGGAGTTGATCCAAGTTTGATGGAAAATGAAGGATAATTTAGTTGTGCTTCAGGAATAATTTTCACCTTTGAGCAATCCACCTTGCGTTGTAACAAGTTACCTACCTCTCGATTTGTGTAGTGCAAACCACATAAATAAGGTACATAGTCCTCAAATGGTGTATCATAAATTAATCCTGGATCATTTGCTCTCGATGGATTAACATGTCCTGCACCAATGGCAAAGATATCAGCAGGAATCAGCTTTTCATTTAGTATTGGATTCTTGGCTAGGTTTAATGTATCAGCGGTTGTCATGATTGCGGACTTAATAGCAGCAGGAGACCAATTAGGATGTGCACTCTTCAGCAAAGCTGCTACGCCGCTAAGGTGAGGGCAAGACATTGAGGTTCCAGATATCACATTGAATGTATATTTTGTGTTTTTGTTGTCATCCACGGAGGTAGGCCAAGCAGCAAGGATGTTAACACCAGGACCAATAATGTCAGGTTTCAAGATACCAGGACTAGCTACACTTGGACCGCGAGAAGAAAATGAAGCAACTATAGGAGCATTTTTTTCACCAATTATCGTCCCTTGGAACGTGATTGTAGCGACAGGGTTTGATGTTAAGTTCATATAGGCCTGAATTTTCGTTCCATTTGTATCTGAAACATCTAACGATGGAAGCACAAGCGCATCAGCTGATTTAGTGACACCATCATCCGGTTCATTGATGATAATCATGCCAACACCTCCAGCATCTTTTACAGCTTGTCCTTTATCAACCCTGCGAACGCCACCACCAACCAGGCACAAGGCTATCTTTCCTCTTAAAGCAGGGTCAGTAAGTGACCCTGGTTTGCAATAAGGGGCCTCAAATTCATCACTTGCATTCTTTCCAGCATCAAATAAAGTGAAGAATGCTGAGTTGGAAGTCTTTGGACGATAAGCAGATTCTCCTTCAAATTCCTCTTTATTTCCAAGCTTAACAGTGGCCTTTAGTTTTCTATCATGAGTGCTAGCGCCTACTGTGAGAATCCATGGCGCGTCATTTGCTACAGATCCACTGAATGGACCATTATTGCCTGCAGAACAACTAACAAGAATACCTCTTTCTGTTGCACTGTACGCCCCAAGAGCAATAGGGTCATTATGGAAAGGACTCGAACGACTTCCACCAATGGATATTGAAAGGATATCTACCCCATCATCTATAGCTGCATCCATGGCAGCTAAAATATCAACATCAGCACAACCATCAGAAATGCATACCTTATATATGGCTATGTGTGCAAGAGGGGCAACACCAACTGCTGTGCCATTGGCATTCCCAAAGACATTGGCACCATTCACAAAGGCTCCTGCAGCTGTGCCCGCTGTGTGTGTACCATGTCCATCATCATCTATTGGGGAACCTTTAGCAAGTTGGTAATACCTGAGTCCTATGAGCTTGTTGTTGCACTTTGTTGTGAAATTGGACTCACAAACTCCTTTCCATTTAGCAGGCGGGGGAGGCATCCCAACGTCGCTAAATGAAGGATGGTCAGGGAAAATTCCAGTGTCCAAAACTCCTATGATCACGCCTTTCCCATAGTTGGAATCCTTCCACAAACCCATGTTCTGTTGCAAACCAAGAAAGCTTGGAGTATGTGTAGTGTGCAAGGGCAATATCCTCTTTGGCTGTGCAGAAACAAAGCCCTGTTTCTTCTCCATTTCCTTAACTTGTGCTGCAGTTAATCTGGCTGCAAAGCCTTTCATCACATTGTGATAGGAATAGATCATTCTTGGCTCTTCATTTTCACTTGAGCTAATTGATGTAGTTTTAGGCAAAAAAGAATGGTAATAGCTCTCTAAATCCAATGATGATGATTGAGTAGAAATTTGGCTTTCTGGTGGTTCAACTTGGACTATATAAGTCTCTAAATCACTCTGAATACTAGGCCATAGGAAAGTGCAAAAGATGCAGAATAGAAGGATTTTCAAGAATCCCATGGCTGCAAACTGATGATGTATTTGGAAAGTGAATTTGATGAGCTTTTGCGTTTTGGTGTTATTGTCTATATATTGTGCTTTGTCCTTGAGCTATTCACAATTTCACATTCATGACTTTATTTTCCTCCATTTGCAAAATCAATCAAGAACTCTTGCGCATATGTCGGAAGGAGTCTTTTTTGGTCACACTGCTAAACTTAATTTTGCCCCTTGTTTTGGTTAGAACCATTATTGTGGGAAAAAGACTATGTGGGGAAGAAAATTAAATGTACTAAAGGATATAATGAAAAGAAAGGCCGCTAGTGTGAATGAAGACTAGCTAATAGAACTGTGTCCTACTATAAAGTGATTTTATTTTTTTCAAAAGACCATCCATCGGAAACCGTTTCAAGGTAGAAGTAAAATCTACGTACACATTATTCTCCTACATCACTTGTGAGATTATATTTGGCTTATTGTTGTTTTTATTGTTGTTGTTGTTGTTATACCATCAGGTGAAAATTTGTTCTCGAATACTTTATCTAATGATGTCTTAGGAAGACATTACTCCTCCCTGCAAGTTTACTTAGGAAACAATGAAAATCTTTCTAAGTACAAATGTTTAACTACTAAATCACTTTGCTAACAAATGATCTCTTTATAAGACCACAACGACCCATACATACTTTATTTATAATAAAAAATTGCAAATATTCTTTCTAAATGGAATTAATGCTTTTTAAGGCAGACCAACTAACTAGATATTGAAGCGTAGATGTTGTTCTAGAAACTTGCAGATATTTACGATTTTTTCTTCTTTTCTCCTTTTGGATCATGATATATAAAGCTATTCACTAGAGTGAAGGTAGTAATGGCACCAATAAATAATTGGTGGAGCCACATGTACTAAGGGGTGAAAGGGTGTCGGCTTCTTCTTTGAAAAATTATACTATACAATTAGGTAATTTTTTTTTATGTATAAATACTTTATATCGATATTTATTAGTTTTTTTGTGAGTTTACTCTTTATATTTTGAGACACCTTAGCGAAAATCCTAACTTCGCCACTGACCAGACACAAATAGTAACCATGCTTTCCCTAATTCTCGTTCATGTGAGAATATTATCAAAAAACTGAAGTTGGTTAATTTAATTTCTTTGCGAGACAAACTTGTACCACATATCATGATGTTACATTGGCCCCCTTTAATTATGGAAGTTGGACTTGGTCTTTGACATGCATCGTTGGCTATAATACAATACTTGGCTATAGATTTCTCAATTGGGCAACTCATAGGGTAATCTCTATTAATTTCCTTGACCTATTAATACGTCGAGTGTCTACGTCAACTAAAGACTTCAGTGTATTGGAGGTACTACAGTCCACATATACTGCTTTGTTCTTGAGCTATGTACGGCAACTTACTTTTCTTTTTCCTCCACGTGCAAATTTAAATAAAAACACTCCCTCCGTTCATTTTTAGTTATTCATTTTAAATTTTTTGCCCTTAAAAAATAATAAATAAAATGTATAATTTATCATGATATATATCCATATTAATTGGTGTATAATCTTAATGAATTTGGAAAATGATTTGGAATGAATAATTAATGCTAAGGGTAAAACAGAAAAAATAAATTATTTTTCTCTTGATATGCGAAAAGTTACAAGTAAAAATAAAAATTTATTTTTAGAATATTGACAACAAAAAGTGAACGGAAGGGGTAGTTAAAAATATCTATAAAAAAGTGTTATTATCAGTTCTGGTTAAATACTTACCCGCACGAGTATTTACACCAAAATACTCGTACTGATATTTACACTAAACCATGTTACTTCATCATGGTTAAGTGATTCAATGAAGTGAGAATGCATATAATTTACCATGGTCAAGTGTTTGAAGCCATGTGCTAAACGCATGTCATGCATCTATTGAATTGGTTTAAATACCCGATGCGAGTAAGTTTTTACCCTAATTCTGCTCATTACACGTTAAACTCGCTACGAGACATACGCAAGTATGACTATGAATGATTATATTTGGGTTCAATGAGTATCTTTTAAAACTAGAAATGTCTAATTACAAAATCACTTTGTTCAAGTGACCTTTTGATTGAAATTGAAATATGAGACAATAACAACATGCCCTAACCCTACATCTTTATTTCAGAATTAAATTTGTACATTGTTTACCCTCAAAATCGGATAACAATTGAATTTGTTAGTGGTTTTAAGAATACGTGATTTAACTTGATACAAAACGATAAATCAGATTGCAATTGAAATAAGCAATGGAAAAATAAATGCAAACCACGCAAGTTCGATAGTCTTGGAAGGTTAGCCACCCTCGAGCCAAAAGTGCTTTAATTGATACCAGAACAGAACAACAAGAAAATTATAAGAACTTAAAGAGAATAATAATATATTACTTTGGGATGCGTGTTACAATATGTCCAATGAATAATCAACCTCCCCTTTTATATAGTAGAGAAATTCTACTTTAGGTACAATTCTATAAAAGGTAAAAGATCTCTTGATTCGCTGATTGCCGGTTCCTTATTGATTCGTGCCGAGATTCCCGCCGTAATATACGACCAGTCACGGATATTTCGGTCTTCTGTTAGTTATCTCAACAATGTTTCACCGAGCTCGTTCGAGGCTAAGGTCGACACCGGACTCAATGTTCCTCGAAGGCAGGCTTTCTGACCTTGGGTTCTAGCTTGGTGGGACTCGAGGTCGATATTCAGTCCTTGGTCGCCACGTTCCAAGCCTAATCTACCAAGTTGTAGTCTAGCTTAACTTCGACCGTATACGGATAGTCCTCTCATGTTTTGAAGAATAGATGACGAGAAACAACATGAACTTCTGATCCTGACTTCGATATTTTGTGATAGAAACGACAAAACAGTCGAAACGTCTCGTCAATCAAGTCTTAATAGCATTAAATGCCGGTCAGTTGTCGGTCGACCACTCCCAGATGTGAACAGTCACTAAGAAACTATAGATACCCCTTCATTAGTTCATTCAAACTTTACTTTCAAACCATTTGCCCTCGTACCATAGAAATTTCAACACTTCCAAGCATTAATTTTCTGGTTACTCTAAAATCCTTTTATAAGAACTTCTGTTCTTTATCCCAAACCATCAAGCATATTCTTCTAACTTCCTTTTTTCCCTTCATTTTCTAAAGAAATGGCGAAGACTTCAAAATCTGTTCCTCAAAAAGAAACTCTCTTCCTCGCGGCCGGCTATCGAGGAAACCGTCTCGCGCACTGCTGTCGAGGAACCGGCACTGGAGCCTCCTCTAAAAATATTTATTCCCGGGGGGTGCTCGGTCAATGCCAATTTCAAGGTTGAAAAACCTTCTTCCGTATCAGGCATCTCGAGGTACATCTGCTCGATCACCAAGGATGTTCTCTCTGAAGTCAAAAAGGATTGCAACTGGGCTGACAAATATGTGGTGGTTCCTGAACCTGACGAAGCCATCACCACCCGCATCGAGGGATTTGTAAATATTTTCACTTATCCCTTCACGTTGGGTCCCTTGAACCCGGTCATCATCGACTTCTGCAAGAGATACGAGGTAACACTCGGCCAGATTCACCCTTCTTTCTGGAGGATCGTAATCCTCCTCCATTTCTTTGTGAGCAAGATCGAAGAGTGCCCTTTCACGATCGACCACCTTATGCGTTTACACAGTCCCCGACTCTACCGGGGAGGACTGATCAAGCTCGCCCGTCGGGCTAGTAAAGCTGCGTTCTCGAGTATCAATGAAGATAGGGATCGAGGATGGCTAGGTCGTTTCGTCTGAGTGAGGACCTCAGACTTGATCCCGGCTGAGTACATGTCGTTCCCTGAGAAGTGGAACATGAAACGTAAGTATATAATTTTGCTTTCAAGGTTTTATTTATCGCCCCTTTTCTTCTTTCTTATCAGTGTTTTGTGACGGTGCAGCTGTTGCCCAGATCCCGAACGCAATTCCTCGACTTAAGGAGTGGGTTGAGGGCATTGTATCGCAAAGGCCTTATTCCGAGCGCTCATGGCGCGAGCTTTCAAAGGGCCGATGGGAGGCCCGTTCGCACGGTGGGATCTTTTTCATAAGTGATATTTGGTTTCCCCTTTGCATTATTAAGACTTTACTTGTTTTATTTCTTTTTGCAGGTTTTCCTAAGGATGTCCAAATGAGGCCCGCACTCGGTAGTGATGATTTCCCCACAGAGTACCATGCTCCGAAATAGGGTGAAGAGAGGAAGAGAAAAAGGGCTCCGAGTTCACCGAGCTCGTAGAAAAATAAAATAAAGAGAAGGCTGGTGCATAAGTCTAAAGAAAGCACCAGCGCTCGAGCACCACCTTTGTATTCCCTCTATCAGCTGAGGGATGAATCTGAAGAAGAACAAGAGGGGGAAACCTTCAATCTAGTATCCCGAGTGTCGACACGAATCGAAGGGCAAAGGGCCTCCGAACCAGAGGAAGGCGATGCCGATCTTCATTGAGCTAGGGAGGTCGAGGAGGAGGCCGAGACCGAAGCTTCCCGGGACGTGGGCAGTGAGCCGAAGAAAGCACTCAGTGTGATAGAGATCACCGAGTCACCTTCGTTCACTGAGTCCATATACAATGAGGCTCAGACGGTAAAAGAACGTCCCAATGAAGGAGTCCTCGGAGCGGATGATTCCTTCCGCGGCTTCTTTGATAGAGTGGACTCTACGGCTACGGAGGGTGTCACCGGGTTGAGAGATTTAGAGATACCGAGGAAAAGCCCATCTTTGGGAGCAAGTGGACCTTCCTCGAGTCTCAAACTGGTCAACCGATTCCCTGCCCCGAGTATGGATCCTGGTCGGAAGCGATTCATCATTTTCTCTCTTTCGGAGGATATTTGGGTCCTCTCTGCCCCCGTAGGGGTGTCCAATTATCTTCGGTGTCTGATAATCGAGGATGATGAGGCCAAGATAAACGAGGTGGATGCACCCTGCCTATTCAACGAAGCGCAATAGACGTTAAATCGGGTAACTTTAAACATTCCTCATTGGTTTTCAATTTGTACTTAGGCTATTTTGTAGATAGCTCTAACATTTTATCTTCGTGTTTGTAGTCCTCAGTGCTTCACCACGAGGTTTTTCTCCAATACAGGGATGAGCTAAAACAGCTTTGAGGCCGAGGTCCGAGGGCTCACTGAGAAGAGAGATTCCTACAAACTTCTTAGTGAGCAGCGTGAGGGGGAGGCTAAGAGCCTCTGAGCTGAGCTCGAGGTGGCTTGGAAGGATCATGCCGATTTGGTCGAGCAGGTAAAAATATTTGAGGTTAGTGACGATGATCTAGGATCGGTGACTAATCATCGGAATACGCAGGTCCAACAGAAAATTGACCGAATAGACCAACTTCGAGTTGAGACGCTGTCAAGGCCGAGACCGACGAATGGAGGGCCAGGATGGATCGTCTGGCCTTAGAAAAGGAGGCTACTCAGGCGCAACTGACTTCGGATGAGGTCCAGCTTCGAGCAGCAAAGGAAAGGACCGAGATGCAGGTTAAAAAGATTGAAGAGCTCCAGTATCGGCTAAGTTCGGTTTCCTATGATCGAGAAAATATGGTTATGGAACTTAAAACGACCAAGTTAGCGGCCGCGGTGGTTAAGGCTGATGCCGACAAGATGGTGGACCAATATAAGGCCGATGCCGAGGTGGCCTAGGACCACTTAAAAGATATCGTTGAATACGAGAAGCGGCGGTTACGGAGAGAGGCACTCGAGGAGATCTATGCTCGGGGTTTTGATCTATCGACCGAGATCGAGATGGCTAAGGGGCTCGAGGCCGAGGCCAAGAAGTTGGCCTGCCCCGAAGAAAAAGAAGAAGACTCCGAGGATTCCGATGGAACCGAGGGCGAAGAAGACCAGGCTGTTTAAACGCCTTTGTAATTTTTTTTCTTTTTTGTTTTTTGTACTCGTGTACTTTTGTATTTTTGTTAGGTCCATTTGGACTTTGTAATGATTGTATATCATATATGAGGCTTGTTTTCCCCTTCGGCAGTTTATATATTCTATTTTCCTTTGCTTTATTCTTTATGTTTGCAAAGGTCGAAATGCCTTCGCATAGAATAGTTAGGTCATGTCCGGAGGTTCGAATGGGGGTTTGACATGATCGAGAACTTCTTTACCCAAAGTACTTATGACTTTTTAGATTGTAGTTTGCCGAGGGTAGCCTTTTAGAACCGGTTAATTGTTGTTTTGAAGGCCTTGTTTTTGTTACGGGTCTCGGACCTGTCAGAGCAATTTTAGTATGGCCGTAGCCTTTTTAGTTCGGGCGTCGCCTAATAGGTCTTGCGCCCTTGGGCTTCGATATCCCAAGCCGTCCAAGTTTGTTTTTGAATGGCAGTCCCTGATTGGGGTGATCGTTTGAACCCGGTTAAGGTGGCCTTTGGGCTCGATACCTTTAGGGGATCATATGTAGGAATTTCCTTCACGAAAAAGAATCTTTTTTAAGGGACAAGATATTTATCCGCAAGGTAGAGACTTTATTCTTGTACGTAATAGTTACACATGTGTACAAGCTTTGTGCCAGGTCTCGAGCAGTCAATGCGTGCACGGTTTATTTGACCGTTTGACCCTTACAACAAATCCTACCGATCGAGCCGAGACTATTGAATCATAAAGTTTCCTTCCTTGCTAAAGTTGTTATCTGAGGGTTATGCCCCCAGTTTCGGGGCCAATCGAAGAGAGGCCTCAAATACTGTTGTGGTCTTCGATACCAGTTCATAACCGACCTTAAATTTTAAGTTAGCACGATTTACTTGTTACCTCATTAAAAACCTTGCCGTAAAGCCCATTTGGGACAAAACCGGTTCAAGGGAAAATGAGTGCAATGCGTGCTTTCAGGCCTAAAGGTTGTATCGTTCTTTGATGATTCCCTGCAAGTGTTACTTCGGAATGTAAATAAATAAAAGAAAATGAATGGGATCATACCTTAGAAATAATATCACTTCAAGTGATCTGTGTTCCAGTTGTTCAGTAGTTGCTCACCATTCATCGTTCCGAGTTTGTACGATCCTTTACTGGTGACCTCGATAATTTGATAAGGGCCTTCCTAGTTCGGCCCCAACTTCCCTTCATTCGGGTTTTAGGTGTTTAGTGTAATCTTCCTTAGTACCAAGTCCTCGACATTGAAGTGTCGAAGGTCGGTCCTTAGATTGTAATATCTCTCGATCCGCTACTTTTGGGTGACCGATCGGACAAGGGCTGATTCGCGCCTTTCATCCAATAAATTTAGGCTCGTATTCATAGCTTCGTCGTTCGATTCCTCAGTTGCATATCGGAACTTGAGACTTGTCTCTCCGACATCGACCGGAACTAGAGCTTCAACACTGTAGAATAGTGAGAACGGGATGGTCCCGGTACTGGACTTCGAGGTCGTTCGGTATGCCCATAAGACTTCGGGAAGGATTTCCTTCCATCTTCCTTTGGCGTCAGTTAACCACTTTATGAGGTTTTAGAGTATGGTTTTGTTGGTCGATTCTGCTTGCCCGTTCCCACTGGGGTGGTAGGATGTTGATAAGATCCTTTTAATCTTATGATCTTCATGAAACTTGCTTACCTCGTTGCTGATGAATTGTTTCCCGTTGTCGCATACGATCTCGGTCGGCATTCCGAATCGGCATATGATATGATTCCAAATAAAGTCAATGACTTCTTTCTCCCCAACCTTTTCATATGCATGGGCTTCCACCCACTTAGAAAAATAGTCAGTCATAAACAATATAAATTGAGCCTTACCGGGTGCGCATGGAAGGGGGGGCCGACAATATCCATTCCCCACTTTATGAATGACCGTGGTGACAAAACCGAATGCAGCAGCTCCCCGGGATAATGAATCATCGGAGCGTGTCTATGACATTCATCACATTTTTATACGAACTCCTTTGCGTCCTTTTCCACATTGATCCAGTAATAGCCGGTTATGATAACTTTTCGAACCAATGATTCGGTGCCTGAATGATTTCCACGGGCCTTCGTGGATTTCCCTCAAAATGTACTCGATGTCCCCTGGTCCTAGGCATATCGTGAGTGGGCCATCGAATGTCCTTCTGAACAGGGTTTCATCTTCGGATAGGCTAAACCGCGCTTCCTTTGTACGTAGGGCTCTCGATTCCTTTGGATCCGATGGCAATTTTCTGGTCTTTAGGTATTCTATATATTTATTTCTCCAGTCCCAAGTTAGGCTCGTTAAGTTAATCTCGGCATGACTTTCTTCCACTACCGATCTCATAAGTTGTACAACTGCCCTCGAATTGAACTCGTCGTCCTCGACCGATGACCCCAGGTTAGTGAGGGCATCAGCCTCACTGTTTTGATCCCGAGGTATGTATTGCAAAGTTCATTCTTTGAGTCGATGCAATGTTACCTGCAATTTATCCATGTACCTTTGCATTCGTTCTTCTTTGACCTCGAACGTCCCATTAACTTGGTTTACCACAAGGAGGGGGTCACACTTAGCTTCACTTACCTCTGCCCCCAAGCTTTTGTCTATTTCGAGACCTTTAATCATGGCCTCATATTCGGCCTCATTGTTAGTCAATTTCACAGTGCTAATAGATTGTCTAACTACATTGCCTATTGGTGGCTTCAATACGATGCCAAGTCTGGACCCTTTTTATATTCGAGGCGTCGTCCGTAAAGATGGTCCAGATCCCTGAGGAGGTCCCTAAGTTGTAATAACTCTCTTTCGACCTCATGTATTAGGGCCGGCGTAAAGTCGGCTATAAAGTCTGCCAAAATTTGGGACTTAATGGCGGTCCGGGGTCAATATTCAATATCGTACCCACTAATTTCAATCGACCATTTGGCCAACCGGCCCGAGAGCTCGAGCTTATGCATAATATTCCTCAATGGGTAAGTATTCATGACACATATGGGGTGACACTGGAAGTATGGTTTTAGCTTTCTAGAGGTGCTTACCAAAGCGAGCGCCAGCTTTTCTTGGTGAGGATACCTAGTTTCAGCCTCACCTAGGGTCCTGCTAACATAGTAAATTGGAAATTGCGTACCTTGCTCTTCCCGGACCAAGACTCCACTTACCGCTATCTCCGATACTGCCAAGTACAAGTATAGTTATTCGTGTATCTTCAGCGTGTGGAGCAGCGGTGGGCTCGATAGATATCGCTTGAGTTCTTCAAAGGCCTGTTGGCACTCCAGGGTCCATGAGAAGTTATTCTTCTTTTTCAATAGTGTGAAGAAATGGTGGCTCTTGTCTGAGGACCTCGAGATGAATTGCCCAGGGGCGGATTTACACCCGGTTAATTTTTGCACGACCTTCACGTTGTCCACAACCGTGATATCTTCGATCACTTTGATCTTGTTGGGGTTGATCTCGATTCCCCGGTTGGATACCATGAATACGAGAAATTTACCTAACCCAACTCCAAACGCACATTTCTTTGGGTTCAGCTTTATATTGTATTTCTTCTATATGTTGAATATTTCCTGTAAATGTTTTAAATGGTCCTCTGCTCGCAGGGACTTAACCAACATATCGTCAATATAAACCTCCATTGATTTTCCTATTTGTTCCTCGAACATTTGATTTATTAGGCTTTGGTAAGTGGCACCGACATTTTTTTAACCTGAATGGCATCACATTATAGTAGTAGGTACCATATTTAGTAATGAAGGAGATTTTTTCTTGGTCACCCGGGTCCATCCATATTTGGTTGTACCCGGAATAGGCATTCTATCGAGAAAACTGAGGATCTCGTGGCCGGTCGTGACATCGATCATGTGATCGATGTTAGGCAAAGGGAAAAAGTTCTTGGGACATGCCTTGTTCACATCCTTATAGTCTACACACATTCTTAATTTATTCCCTTTTTCAGGGACTACTACTACGTTCGCTAACCAATCTGGTTATTTAACCTCCCGAATGGAACCTATTTTAAGGTGTTTAGATACCTCGTCCTGAATGAAAGCATGTTTGATCTCAGACTGGGGTCTCCTCTTCTGCTTCACCGGATAGGATTTCGGGTCCAGGCTTAGCTTATGAGTAGTTATCTCCGGCGGGATCCCTATCATGTCAAGGTGGGACCAAGCGAAACAATCTATGTTAGCTATAAGAAACTGAATGAATTTTTTCCTAAGCTCAGGATTTAACCCCTTGCCCAGGTATACCTTTCGATCGGGTAGGTGCTCGACCAATATGACCTGTTCCAGCTCCTCGATCGTCGATTTAGTGGCGTCGGAATCATCGGGGGCTATAAAAGGCCTGGGTACCCCGTAGTTATAATCATCGTCTTCATCAGTCCTCTGTTTCTCCAGTTGGGTCAGAGCTGGTGTCAGTAATTGCTATTTAGTTTCTGGCTTTCTGACCGAACTCCCCCCTTGTCATTGCAAGTGTGGATATCGGAATCGCCTCTTCGACAGCAAACATCTCCTTTTCGGCTGGCTGCTCTCCGTAGATTGTTTTAATTCTGCCTAGTATTGGGAATTTTAATGCTTGGTGCAGAGTCGAGGGTACTTCCCTCATGTTGTGGGTCCATAGCCTTCCGAAGAAAGCATTGTATCTCATGTCTCCTTCTATTACATAAATCTTAGCTTTCTGGATGGTCCTGGTGGTGTTCACCGGTAATGTTATCTCACCTTTAGTAGTTTCACATGCCATGTTGAATCCATTCAGAACTCGGATTGCAGGCACAATTTGATCTTGTAGACCGAGGTGCTCCACGACCCTCGATCGGATGATGTTGGCCGAGCTACCTGGATCAATTAACGCACGTTTAAATCGAATTTTATTTATGAGTACAGATATTACCAGTGCATCATTGTGGGGCTGCACGATCCCTTCTACGTCCTTGTTGTTGAAAGATATGGTTCCTTCCGGTACGTAGTCTCAAGTTCATTTCTCCCTTTTGATGGACACTTTGGTGCGTTTCAACATCGGCCCCTGAGGGATATCGACTCCACCAATGATCATATTAATGACGTGTTGAGATTCTTCTTGTTCTATCTGTTTATTAGACTCCCTATTCCTAAAATGATTCTTGGCTCGGTTGCTCAGGAATTCTCAAAGATGCCCACTGTTGAATAGTCATGCTACTTCCTCTCTCAGCTGTCGGCAATCCTCCGTTCTGTGGCCATGAGTGCCGTGATATTTACATATCTGGTTAGGATCCCTTTGGGTTAGATCAGATTTTAGAGGTCGAGGCCATTTAGTATCTTTGATGTGTCCGATAACTGATACAATGGCGGTAATATCGACATTAAAGTTGTATTCCGATAACCTCGACGCTTCTTTAGGCCCGGCGGTAGCTGTTTTTGCTTATGAGTCCCCACTTGCTCTGACCTCTGTCACTTCTCCTTTAGTTTCTCATAGAGTTCCGCCCGGACCCACTACTTCTTCGGTTTTTATTATATGGCTGGTACCGATCCCTGTTTGGTCTCGGTTCACGATTGATGTCTCTCTTGACTCTGTCGATGTTTCTGACGAGATAAACAGACCCCGAAGGGGGCCTGAGTTGATCATCTTCCACTCTGATCTTTGATTGATACCGGTTATGTACGTCGACCCAGCTAACGGCCGAATGTTCTATCAGGTTTTGTTTCAACTGCTGTGAAGCCACCGAACTTCGAACATTGAGCCCCTGGGTGAAAGCCTAAACGGCCCAATCATCAGTGACAAGTGGCAGGTCCATTCGTTCCATTTGAAACCGGGAACACGAACTCTCTAAGCATCTCGTTATCCTTCTATTTTACTTTGAAATGGTCTGATTTCCTGATTTCAACCTTGATGGCCCCGGTGTGTACTTTCATGAAAGAATCCGCAAGCATAGCAAACGAATCAATATAATTAGTAGGTAAGTTGTGATACCATATCATAGCCCCTTTTGACATGGTCTCTCCGAACTTCTTCAATAGGATAGATTCGATCTCATCATCCTCCAAGTTGTTTCCCTTGATGGCATATGTGTAAGAGGTTACATGCTCATTTGGGTCGGTTGTTCCGTTATACTTAGCAATCTCGGGCATGCGAAATTTCTTAGGGATCGTCTTCGGAGCCGCGCTTGGAGGAAAAGGTTTTTGCACGAACTTCTTAGAATCCATGCCTTTCAATATTGGCGGTGCTCCTGGGATCTGGTCTACCGTGGAATTGTAGGTCTCCATCTTTTTGTCATTAGCTTCGATTTTCTTCTCCCCTAATTCTATCCGTTTTGTTAGCTCTTTGAGCATCTTTATGATCTCGGGGTTAGTCTCCGATTCATGCCTATTTGACCTTTCTGTGACCGGTTCATCCCTGCGGGTGAATTCGGCTTCGGAGCCGCGCTCGGAGGAAAAGGTTTTTGCCCGAACTTCTTGGAATCCAGGCCTTTCAATATTGGCGGTGCTCGCGGGATTTGATCTACCCTAGAATTGTAGGTATCCACCTTTTTGTCATTAACTTCGATTTTCTTCTCCCCTGATTCTATCCGTTTTGTTAGCTCTTCGAGCATCTTTATGATCTCGGGGTTAGTCCCCGATTCATGCCCATTTGACCTTTCTGTGATCGGTTTCAACCCTGCTTGGTGCACGACTTTGGTTATGTAACTAAGCTATCGCCGTCTGTTGAGCCTGCAACATTTCGAAGATCACCCGTAAACTGATCCCATCTCCTCCAATATTTTGTGTGTTTTGAGTTATCGATCGGGCTCCACCACAGATGCTATTCTCGGGGTCGGTAGGTAAGTTCGCGTCGATAGCTACATGTGAATTAACGTCAATCAAGTATGCGACCGGAATTCCGATGGGATCAACGGGCGGTACTTCGTCACCTGGCGCTATGTTGTTATTTTTTCCATGATGATCGGACTCGTTGTCAACATGTAGGGGTGCTGATTGAGAGTTCGACATTTCGAATTTTAACATGAAATTAGAGACACTTCAAAGAACAAGTGTAAAGTAGTGTATGTTATGGAGATTTATATCAAATAACCACTATTATCCTTAGCCCCACAGTGGGCGCCAAACTGTTTACCCTTAAAATCGGATAACAATTGAATTTGTAAGTAGTTTTAAGGATAAGTAATTTAACTTGATAAAAAATGATAAATCATATTGCAATTGAAATAAGCAATGGAAAAGTAAATGCAAACCACACAAGTTGGATAGTCTTAGCCTTGGAAGGTTAGCCACTCTCGAGTCAAAAGTGCTTTAATTGATATCAGAAGAGAACAACAAGAGATTTATAAGAATTTAAAAAAAATATATATATTATTTTGGGATGCGTGTTACAATGTGTCCAATGAATAATCAAACCTCCCTTTATATAGTAGAGGAATCCTACTTTAGGTACAATTCTATAAAAGATAAAAGATCTCTTGATTCGCTGATTGCCGGTTTCTTATTGATTCGTGCCGAGATTCCCGCTGTAATATCCGACCGATCACGGATATTTCGGTCTTCTATTAGTTATCTCAATAATGTTTCACCGAGCTCGGTCATGGCTAAGGTCGACACCGGACTCAATGTTTCTCGAAGGCAGGCTTTCTGACCTCGGGTTCTAATTCGGTGGGACTCGAGGTCGATCTTCAGTCCTTGGCTGACACGTTCCAAACCTAATCTACCAAGTTGTAGTCCAGTTCAATTTTGACCTATACACACATCTTTACTGTATTATTTTTCCTATTCTTGTGGGACAAGTAGCACATTAAGTTGTTCCCACTTTTAAAGATAGTAATGGCACTAGTAAATAACGGGCCATATACAGTTAGTAGCAATGCTTTCCCTTATTCTTGTTCTTGTCAATGGAATTTCTTTAGAGGTTGAAAATCAAAATTCAATTATTTATTGTAGATATTTGTTAAATATCTGAAAAACATTAGAATTGTGATTTCTAATATTTTATATCAATTGGAATATATAAAGTTTATTTTGGAAAAAAATAAGTAATCCTTAAATGGAAATTGGACTTGGTCTTCCTATTAATACTTGGCTCCGTATAATTCACAAGTGGGCAGCATGTTATAAAGTATTTTTCTATCGAAATTAAATACATAGCATCTTCCCACAACCTTTGTAGGGTTTCTACAATTTATTTCGTTTACCCATTACGTCAGGCGTCAACGTCCTATTACTATGGGACATTTAATAATTTTTTTTTTTTGTTGATATTTGGTTTGGGTGATATTTTTCTTTTAGGTTTTGAATTTAATCAGTTCCTTATTAAGCTAATTCTTCTTTTAATTTTTTTTTGTTATAAAGAAAACTAGGATTTCGTTCCATTTCAGAATTTAGCTGAAGGCATGGTTGTTTGATATTTTCTGCATCTTTTAAAGAGAGATCTGCTAACTCTCATAAGAGGCTGATGCACTGTAGTTCCAACGGGTTAAACTGTATATATATATATATATCATATGTGCGAAAAATCACTAAATTTTAAAAAAAAAAATGAAAAAAAAACAAATTTCCATATTCATTAATAGAAATGTACAATTGGTTCCGTGGTGTGAACATAAATATTAAATCTTTAATTTGCTACTCACAAGAAATATTGAATCAGAAAAGAATTTTACTCCGAAACAACATTCTCGAAAACCATTTTAAGGTATTGATGAATGATGAGTATTTCATGAAAATTCTATAACAAACTCCAATTTAACTATGAAGTAGAGAGCTAGTATAAGTAATTAGTAAAATGAAGTCGTTTTTTTTATAGGGAGCGCTTTGATCCCCAAAGCGAAATTTTTCATCACGATCCTAAATCAAGTACCGAATATGGAACAAGGAAAAAAAAAAGAATCCGTAAAGAGAGATTTTTGAAGACTTTGGTTCCAATTTAGGCCGTCTTATTGTTTTTGCCCTGAATTTTTAATCTATTAGGACTTTATTTCTTGAAGAAGGGAAAAAGAATTCTAAAAAAAATAAGTCTTCCTAATATGCCTTATTCTTTTTTTGGAAGAGAAGTTTTATACTTCTATAAATTGAGTATTTCTGTTTCTCACAATAACAATAATATCCACAATGTAGCCTTTTAGACAATATTTTTAGGGGGAGATTTTTTTTCTCTCAATATAAGTTTCTTTTCTTTTATAGTAAATTAATGCAGGTCTCATTGTTAGCTTTCACATGCACCATATTATTTCGATCTAACACTTATTTGGTTTGGCATAACAAAAATGGGTCTAGAATGGGATATGATTAAAGTAAATTATACTATTTGCCGAATTTGAATTTTTTAGTTTAAAGTAGAAACGATTCCAACTTTATCATTCAAGAGCGGTAAAGGTTAGTTTTACAGTCTACTACAAATGTTCATTTAGTTATATTATCCTTCTTAAGCTGGATCAATAAGAAAAATAATAGAAGAGATGTTTAAATAGAGATCTTTGTAGAGTCATTTTCCTCCATTCAAATTGTAATAGGATATTTTTCAAGATACGTTTGTGTGACAAAAGAAAAAAGAAAAAAAAAACAATTCTAAAATATGTGATATGTTTCACAGAAATTATACCAACTTAAGCTTTTCTGTTATATCATAATCAAATACATTCCCAAGTATTGAAGATAAAAATGAATTTATAGAATATAGTTCAACAATTGTAGTCTAGTCTCTTTCACAATAGAGGCCTTTCTTTTCGTTGTCTTTATCTTCCCCACAAATTCATATTCCACAATAATGGTACTAACCAAAATAAGGGCCAGCAAGTGGACTAAAACAGTTCAACTAAAGTTAATAAGCTTCATAAAGTTACTTCATCAAATTAATTTATTGCAAGTGGAGCAAAATAAAAATGAAAGTGAATAGCTCAAAGACAAAGTACCATATATAGTAGCAGAAAAACTCAAAAGTTCATCAAATTCATTATCCAAGTAACACATCAGTTCTTGTATTAATTTGCAGCTATGGGATTCTTAAAAATCCTTCTATTTTGCATTTTTTGCTCTTTCCCATTGCCTAGTTTCCAGAGTGATTTAGAG
>AWOL01S0113299.1:0-39253 GCA_000715115.1 Nicotiana otophora
ATTATCAGTCCAAAAAGAAAAAAAAGAAAAATCTTTTTTTTTTGTTTTTTTTTTCTTTGGACTTTAAACCCTCAAGAAAACTGTCTAGGAAGTCCATCGTCGGGAAAAGTCCAAAAACGTTTTAAAAATTCTACCTGTAAGAAAAGAAAAACTACTACCCGGTTCAAAATTCATCTCTTGGAAAAGAACCGTGGTCATAAGAAAAACTAAGAGGGATTATTTCTACCTATTTTATTTTTAACACAACTAAAATAGCATGGAAAATCGTCTAAACAGTCTTTTCACCNTAGTCTTTTCACCCCACACATCAAAATTATGCATTGTCCCCAATACACACCCATAAATATAAGAGTGTATAAGAAACTCCCTAGTAGGCCACAGGCCGAAGCATTAGCAGCTCATGGAGTACTCAGACTTCTCCCAAACTTAGTTCTTTGTGCGGGCACCCCACACTTAGTTCTAACCACCTCTCTTGTTTTTGCATTGTTACAATGGCCTTGCTTCCCATGCTCCTATAGAAATCAAAAACAACACTACAAGAATAATACAAAAATAAAAATAATAAAAATAAAAAAAAGCAGTAAAGTTGGATTGCCTCCCAACAAGCACTTGATTTAACGTCGCGGCACGACACGAATCACTTTTTGCCTCCACCTCGAGCTTATGAATTGAACCCCAAGTTTTACTTCAAGCTTATTATTATGTTCCTGGGGTGGTGGAACGAATCTAACTGGCCCAAGGAAAAAATGTAGTATTCTACACTTCTTGGCCTTTAAATGAGGTGTGTAATCCTTACTTTCTGGCAAGAAGAATTCCAGAATGTAGACACCTTGTTCCTCATTCCTTGACTCCTCAATTGGCTTAGATGACTCTATTTTCATATCGTCATCCAAACACAATGTGAAAAAATACTTGGAATGTGGAGTATGTGGACCAATGCGCTCAACTATATGAACATTGGGATTGTCAACTCCAATGACACTAGAGTCAACTAAATATGTATCCTCAATGTCCTTGGTTTACTCTAGTATCTCTTCTACAACATCGGCATCCTCAAATTCTAGTTTGATTGATTATTGGTGTTCTACTATTGACCCCTCTATTGACACCTCAATTTCTGTCTCTAATGCACACTGCTCCTGGCTACTATCCATAATATTGACATGTTGAGCATTAAAAGCTTCAACTAGTTGACTCACTTGAGTCTACAAGTTGCGAATAGTTGTATCTTGCCTTTGTATCCGCAGTTCTGTCTCATCATCTTTTTCCATAAGTCACCTTAGCATATCCTTGATCTCTTTCAGGTCGTCATCCCCGGGGTTCTTTGTTCCTGTTAACTTCACAAGAAAGAAAAAAGAACCATCAAAGTAAGGGGTTGGGAGAAGATAAGAAATATAAGCACAACTATGAAAGTGACCATATTGACCGCCACACATATCACACACATTTCACACATAAGATTGAGTTTGTGCACATAACTCGCTCGAGGGAATATTTTGATAATTTTGCCATGGGTGGTTTCCTCCACAATAAGCATAAGGAGGATCAAAAGTAGAATTACCAATATCAAAACTCTCATAATTCAAAGATTCCATATTTCTAAAATCAACAAGTAAAANAGAATGTAGACACCTTGTTCCTCATTCCTTGACTCCTCAATTGGCTTAGATGACTCTATTTTCATATCGTCATCCAAACACAATGTGAAAAAATACTTGGAATGTGGAGTATGTGGACCAATGCGCTCAACTATATGAACATTGGGATTGTCAACTCCAATGACACTAGAGTCAACTAAATATGTATCCTCAATGTCCTTGGTTTACTCTAGTATCTCTTCTACAACATCGGCATCCTCAAATTCTAGTTTGATTGATTATTGGTGTTCTACTATTGACCCCTCTATTGACACCTCAATTTCTGTCTCTAATGCACACTGCTCCTGGCTACTATCCATAATATTGACATGTTGAGCATTAAAAGCTTCAACTAGTTGACTCACTTGAGTCTACAAGTTGCGAATAGTTGTATCTTGCCTTTGTATCCGCAGTTCTGTCTCATCATCTTTTTCCATAAGTCACCTTAGCATATCTTTGATCTCTTTCAGGTCGTCATCCCCGGGGTTCTTTGTTCCTGTTAACTTCACAAGAAAGAAAAAAGAACCATCAAAGTAAGGGGTTGGGAGAAGATAAGAAATATAAGCACAACCATGAAAGTGACCATATTGACCACCACACATATCACACACGTTCCACACATAAGATTGAGTTTGTGCACATATCTCGCTCGAGAGAATATTTTGATAATTTTTTCATGGGTGGTTTCCTCCACAATAAGCATAAGGAGGATCAAAAGTAGAATTACCAATATCAAAACTCTCATAATTCAAAGATTCCATGTTTCTAAAATCAACAAGTAAAATAAAAATAAAAAAAATCAAATACAAGAAAACAAAAATAAAAGTTCAAACTTGAAACCTAGCAATATGTACACCTACAGCTACATCGTTAGTTTCCTGGCAACGATGCCAAAATTTGATCACGTCCAACTCTAGTCCTAAAAAGGATAAGCGGTCGCTGCAAATATAATCCAGTCTAAAAGTCCGGAGTCGAATCCCACAGAGAACTAAGGCTTTAGCTATAGTTGTTCACTATCACTAAGAAGACAATTTCGAACAATTCCTCAGTTATAAAGATTGTGATTCTTATGTCTAACTAACTAACAAATTAAGGTAACGAATTAATAACCAAAGATACTAAGGGTAAGGAGGTCTAGAGTTATGATTTCCCCAATTGTCGGAATCCTTCACGCTAAGTCTTCTATAATTTCGCCTAAGTATTCTCTACCAATCGTGAGTATATTGGTTGTCGTAATTCTCTCTCAAGCAACTACCACAATTTACTAGATGTATTCTCTCGAACTACACTAGCTGGCACTAATTCACCGCTCACTACGATCACACCAAGGCTTCGTTATCTCTAATCTCGCCTTTAAAACCTCTGTATTGATCTCTCACATACGTTAAGAGTGATGTTGTTCAACAACTACCTAAATGTGTACTCTCTCTAGAGTAGTACACACTAAATAGGCACAGTCAATTGATGGCCATTCAATCAACAGCAACAAACACGTAGTTGAACAAGTAGAGAAATCAACGGCTCAATTATATAAAAACATAACAAGAATTCATCCTACAAAAGGTTCCATCAAAACCCTAGATAACAAATTAGCTATTCATAATAGTATGCAAAACTACAATACTAGATTTCATAACAAATAATAGAAATAGAGGAAGAAAGAGGGGAAAACGTGAAGTTGAATCCTTCTCCTTCTTGTTCCTAGCGTGTTCTTGCCTACACAAAGTCTTATCTTCCTTCAAATAGTGGCTAACGCTCATATATATATGGTTTAGGATTGAGTTGGGCCGAATTGGCTTCTCCTAATTCGGATCGGAAAAGCTGAATTTTTCTACTCTGGTCCCGGTCTAGCGAAGTGAACCTCACTTCATTGTCCAGGACATTCCTGCTTTCTTCTGCTCCGGTCCCGGTCTGGCGAAGTGAACCTCGCTTCGCTGTCCAGGACTTTTCTCTTCGTCTCTTTGTTCACCAATTTTTCTCCCATTTGATCTTTTCCGCGCAAGTTTATTCCTACACATAAGAAACGCGTAATGAGCATATTTTAACTTCAAAAGCGATGTGAACTCCCGCAGCTCACATACGAAATAACACACTCAAAACATGCACTTTTCACCCTTTATCACCCACGCGACCACGTCCCAGGTCACGCGAACGCGATGCACAAGTGTGCCTCAGCCCCCAGCCTCACCTTCCTTATACACGAACGATATACCTTATGCGTTCGCAATGAACAATCCCAGCAAATTTCGCGATCGCCCCCTCACCTTCGTGAACGCGGAAGGGAAAAATTCCAGCTGCCCCTGAAAAGTCTACATGATCGCGGGAGAACCTTCGCAAACACGGTGAAGGAAACCATATCAGAAGAAAACTAGCAGCTTCAGAAATAATGACTAAGTCCAATTTGGTTCCGGATTTAATCTGAATCATACCCGGGGCCCGCGGGACCCCGTCTGAATATACCAACAAGTTTCAAAACACTTAACGGACCTACTCGAGGCCAAAAATCACATCAAACAACATCGATTCTATGAATCGCAACCCAATTCAAGCCTATTGAAACTATGAACTTTCGAATTCCAAAACTAATGCCTATTCATATCAAAACAACTTCGATTGACTTTAAATTTTGCACACAAGTCATAAATAACATGACGGACCTATCACAACTTCCAGAATCAGAATCTGACCCCGATATCAATAATGTCAGCTCCCGATCAAACTTTCCAACCTTTCAAACCTTCAACTTTCTAACTTTTTCCAATTCAAGGCGAAACGACCTACAGACCTCCAAATCAACATACGAACACGCTCCTAAGTCTAAAATTATTGTATGGAGCTATTAGAATGGTTAAAACTCCATTTCGGAGTCGTCTATATAAAAGTCAAACTACGGTCAATTCTATCAACTTAAAGCTCCAACTTAGGGACTATATGTCCCATTTCACTCTGAAACTCACCCGAACCAAAACCAAACACTATGGCAAGTCTCATAACCATAATATAACATAGAGGAGGCAATAAATAGGGAATCGGGACTAAAATACTCAAAATTACCGGTCGGGTTATAACAAGATAGTTCGCATTTGTGATGGGGTGCTGGGGGGAGCTGGTTCGTATTTGCGATCAAAGGGGTCGCATTTGCGGAAGGTCCTATGTTCGCATTTGCGAATAAAGCGTCTCATTTGTAATGCCAGCAAAGGTGTGGGGAGTTCGCTTTTGCGAGGACTTCTTCGCATTTTTACGACATCTCTGTCAGGACAAAAGGCTGAAAAAACAGGATTTAGCTCATTTCTTACAAACTCTCACACCTAAACACCCTAGAGGCAATTTTCTAAGAGGATTTTCTTCCCAAAAATATTGGTAAGCAACTTTAATCCATTTCTTTTTAATTACCCATTACTTTCGAAGTGTTTTTAACATTAGATCTAGGATTTTCATGGTAGAAATTAGAGATTTGGGTAGATATTAGGAATTTTATAAAATTGAGATTTAGACCTCAAATTTAGATCAGGTTTCGAAACTAATCACATAATCGAGGTTAGGGGTGAATGAGTAATTGGATTTTGGTCCGAATCTCGGGTTTTGACCAAGCGGGCCCGAGATTGACTTTTGGGAAAAAGTGTAAAGATCTTAACTTTATGTATTGTAATTGATTTCCCTAGCATTATTTGTTGATATTAAGTCGATTTTGGTTAGATTCGATTGGGTTTGGAGGCGAAATTTAGAGGAAAGGCCCTGGTTGAGCTTTGAGTTGGTTGCGGAGCGAGGAAATTAGGAACCCTTGAACTATATGTTATGTGAATTACGTGTGTAACAGCATATATGCGAGGTGACGAGTATATATACGTTGTCAGAATAATTGTTTTCATGTTTTCTGTATTTCATTAATTATCGTATTTCATGTCTTAACTGTTACATGCTTTAATTGCTTTTTATGCCGTAACTTGTTACTTGTCATTTATTTTCTCTTATGTTGAAATATTTGTTTCTTCCATGATTTCATGGTTAATTACTACTTGTCTTACTTGTACAATTTAACTGTCATATATTTAGCTTGTCTTGTTACTTTGTATTAATTGTAGCATTTCTTGATTTGGTACGGGGTTCCTTTATTGTTTTGCTTCAGATTCTTTAAATCGTAGAGATTCTTGTGAATTGAGTTGTTGGATTGATTACATTTATTGAATTTGTTTATAAACCGGGTTGAACGTCGCAACGGTTGTGATATGGTGAAATAAGGGAGGATTTGATATTGATATGGTGGGAGTGGGTTGTGCGCCGCAACAGATTTTATATGTTTTTCTTGATATTGATATGGTGAAAAAGGGAGGATTGTGTTTGTACAGTGGGATCGGGTTACGCGCCGCAACGAATTGTGTATGTTGTATTCATTGTTATTATTGTGTTGATTTCCAATGTTGCTACATGAAATTATGAGATCAGTTATTTCGGGTTCTCTGATTACAAGTGTTGAATTCTTTTCATAAGTTGACTGCTTTACCTTTCGTGTTTTCCCTTCCCTATTACTATTAACATACTGCGTACAGGTTATTGTAAGTGACCCGCCTTAGTCTCGTCACTACTTCATCAAGGTTAGACTCGGCACTTACAGAGTACATGGGGTCGGTTGTACTCATACTACACTCTGCACTTCTTGTGCAGATTTTGGAGTCAGTCCTAGCGGCGGTCAGTAGATTGCTCGGATCGATGCCTGGCGGAGACTTGAGGTATAGTTACATGGCGTTCGCAGCCCTAAAGTCCCCTTCTACATCACTCTAGTTGTTTACTTTATTTCAGACAGTTATGCTTTCATTCATACCTTTATTTATAGTACTCTAGTCGCTCATGTGCTTGTAACACCAGTTCTGGGATTGTATCTAGACATCACTGTTAAAAACGGCTAATAACTATATCTAACGTTGGCTTGCCTAGTACGTGAAATGTTAGGCGCCATTACAGCCCCGAGGGTGGGAATTCCGGGTCGTGGCATAATAAAAGTTTAAAAGAAATAGCTACAGGAAAATCAAAATAAGGTTGATAAACATAATATCATAAATCACAAAAAATACTAGTGTTATGAAGTCAAATTTAAGGGGAGGTCTCTAAACTTATTCCATAAAAGTATGAATAAATTTGTTGAAAATGACTTTTAGATGGTTTTAAAATATCTCTATGTTGTGCATAACATTTTACATTTCTCAAGCATAACTAGTCTAAAATATTGAGAGAGAAAAATTGATTAAAAGAAAATTCATATATCAAATACCTATAAAAAGTAGAAAGAACGCGAAAAGAACGTGAAACTGTGATGACCCAAAATGTCATCTTTAAATTTAATAAAAAATTTTGTATTCTAAGACCTCGAAAAGCATCATTTATCATTCCTCGACTTGCGTGCGCAGTCTGTAAAAGTTTTCATGTGAAAATGGATTAAAATGTGAAATAGAACTTTAAAAACTCAACTGAGTTGACTTTGGTCAACATTTTGAGCAAACAGACCCGGATCAGTATTTTGACAGTTCCGGTAGCTCCGTATCATAAATTGGGACTTGGTCGTATGCCCGAAATTTAATTTGGAGGTCCCTAGCTCAAGTTATGACCATTTAACGGAAACTAGTAATTTAAAGGCTAAAGATTTCCAAGTTTGACCACGAGGTTGACTTTTTGATATCAGAGCCGGAATTCGATTCTGGAAATTTGAACAGCTCTGTTATGTCATTTATGACTTGTGTGCCAAATTTAAAGTCATTCCGGATTCATTTAATACGTTTTGGCACGAGATTTGCAAATGACAAAGTTTAAAACTCAAAGTTTGAATCGAGGTGTGAATTGCAATTTCGATGTTATTTGATGTGATTTGAGACCCCGAGTAATTCCGTATGATGTTACGGGACTTGTTGGGATATTTGGATAAGGTCCCGAGAGGCTCGGGTGAGTTTCGAATAGGCCACGGGATGTTTTAAACTTAACAAATTTTGTTGGTATAACTGAACTTGTTGCATGCCTCTGATCTCACAATTGCGAGATCAGGCATCGCAAATGCGAACCAAGAAGGTATGGAAATTGTGATATTTTTATCGCAATTGCGAAGAAATCCTAGGTTAGCAGTCCTCGCAATTGCGAGTTTATCTTCGCAATTGCGAAGGGCCAATTATCGCAAATGCGATATAATCTTTGTATTTGCAAAGGCAGCAGGATTGTGAAGGGCATCGCAATTGCGAGTGTTGCTTCGCATTTGCGAGCATCGCATTTGCGAAGCTCAGGTCGCAATTGCGACACCTGCAGCTGAACAAAATGACTTTTGGACGGGATTTTTGATTCATTTCCCAAATGTTCAAAACCTAAAACCTCAAGAGGCGATTTCGGGCGATTTTCACAGGAAAATATTTGGGTAAGTATTCCTTATCCTATATTGATTATATTTCATGATTTCATACTAGTTTATATCATGAATCCGTGAATTTATGGAAGAAAAATCAGATTATTTATAAAATCTTTCAAAAACAAAAAATTAAGATTTGAAGGTCCATTTGATATCGGAATTGGACAAATTTTGTATGGTTGAACTCGTATCGGAACGGGTGTTCGAATTTCGTGAGTTTTTCCGAAATTTGAGATGTGGGTCCCACTGTCGAATATTTTAATGAATTTCAAATTTTTATCCGAAAAATGTGTAAATTCATATGGAATTAATTCTTATGATTAGTATTAAATAGATTGAATTGTTTGTGAATAGATTTGAAGCTTTCGGAGGCAAATTTAAAAGGAAAAATTGTGGTTGAATAATTGATTGGAATTTGCAAAGCGGGGTAAGTGTCGGGGTTAACCTTGACTTGAGGGAATAGAACCCTTAAATTATTTGTTATGTGAATTGCATGTGAACGACGTATAGGCGAGGTGACGAGTGTCTATACGTCGTCAAATTAATTGTTTACCTGCTTACTTGAAAAAAATCATAAATTATTTTTAATCATAAATTAATTATTATAATAATTATTTCTCTCTTATTCTTTGTCAAATATTAATTCTTGAATTCATGCATTAATTGTTACATGCTATTTGAATTATGTGTTTTAATTGTTATTTGACATTTAGCATATTAAATATTAAACTGCTTATTTTCTCCCTGATTTCTATAATAATTTGTTATTTGTCATTGTTTGTTTCATAATTAAATCATAATTATTATATGCTTGTTGTCTTATAATTTATATTAATTATTGTATTTATTGGAGAAATTTCTTCTATAAGAATTGATTGAAATGGATATATTGGCGGATCGGGTTGCACGCAGCAACAGACTTATTAAAAGTTAATAGTGGAGGATCGGGTTGCACACCGTAACAGACTTATTAAAAAGTTAATACTGGAGGATCGGGTTGCACGCCGCAACAGATTTATTAAAGGTCAATATTGGGGATCGGATTGCACGCCGCAATAGACTTATTGAAAAGTCTATATATATACTTGATTGGAATAAATATATGACAAACCTGATTAAAAGGAAAATATTGGATATATTGGAGGATCGAGTTGCACGCCGTAACAGACTTATTAAAAGTTAATATTGGGAGAGCGGGTTGCACGCTGCAATAGAATTGAATGTGAATATATTGTGAGAGCGGGTTGCACGCTGCAACAGAATTGGTTGAAATAATAATGAATTATGACTGCTGGGTTGGCTTCAATTATTATAAATGAGTTGCCTAATTTATTTCTATTATTTGTGGTTGTTATTAATATTGCATACAGGTTAATGTAAGTGAACTGCCTTAGCCTCGTCACTACTTCGTCAAGGTTAGGCTCAGCACTTACCAATACATGGGGTCGGTTGTACTGATACTACACTCTGCACTTCTTGTGCAGATTTCGGAGTTGGTCCCAGCGGCGTGCCATAGACTTGCTCGGATTTCAGCTATTCGAATGAGACTTGAGGTATAATTGCATGGCGTCTGCAGTTCTGAAGTCCCCGTCTATTTTACTTTAGTTGTGTGTGTATTTTCAGACAGTTTTATTTTATTCAGACGTTTATTTGTATTATTCTAGAATGCTCGTGAATTGTGGCACCAATTCTTGGATGGTATTACACACTGTTATTTTTATGAATTATTTCACTATGTTTCAAACTTTGTTTCCGCCTTTGTTTTCTTGATTATTAATAATATAAAAATTGTTTTAAAAATAAATAATATTATTCTAACGTTGGCTTGCCTAGAAAGTAAAATATTAGGCGCCATCACGATCCGAAGATGGGAATTTCGGTTCGTGACAGAAACACTCTTGTTAGCCATGCTTGTAGAAACAATATTATGGATTGGAATGCCAAGTCTCGATGAAAACATGCTATTTATAATATAAGAAATGATAAGAGATCTTTAATTTTGATATGGCATATATCTATAACTAAGATTACATCATCCATAACTACAAAGAAGAAAATAGAAGTACTAATTATTTTCTTCTCATCTTAGGTAATATAAAATAAGATGTATCTAATGCCAAGATCATAATAATAAATGCATTTTAAGAGCCTTCTTTATTTTGAACTTAATTCCATTTGTCTGATTGTGATATAGGTTGTTACAATCATTTTCATTGGAATAATATTTCTTAGTGAATTCAGAAATTAAATTTGAACAATTCAATTTTTAAATTTTTAACATTAAATACACTATAGTTTTAAAATTATGAATTTAAATCTCTTAGTTATACTCCTTGTCAAAAATAATAGAAATAAAAAATTTCTATGTTGAGATAAAATTAAATAATAAGATTCTAGGAAATGCCTACACGTATTCTACTATTCAAGAATAAAAAGTTCAAACAGGTAATTACTTTAGACATGCATAACTTCAATTCCAAATAAAAAAAATGAGAGAAAACAAGGTGCACTCAATCAAAAGACAACTTAGCCGGGATTGATCAGAAAAATATCGTAGTTCAAAAATTAAATAAAGGTAAAATTAAAAGACATGAGAATCAAGAAGATAAAGAATTCTAATTGAACAAAAATTGATATTAAACTAAAGGAAAAGAAATTGAGTACCGAAATTAGTATAATGAGATTTCAGAGCAACAAATACATTGCAGGCGTATATACCAAGTGACTTGTAATAGAAGGGTTTTAGAGAGAAAAACTGTCAAACTCTTATGTTCCCTTGTTGGAAAGAAACGACTCTTTTTTTTAACCAACAATGTATAATTATAACTTATATAGGACAAAAGAGTAATGATAGTATGATGAATGAAGAATGTATAATATCATCTAAAGTGATAGTAAAAAAATATATATTGAGCATTAACTTAAATACATGATAACTATATAACAATGTTAAGCATTTTGTTCATAAATCAATCTTTCTGTCAATCATGAGTTCATAAAATTTATCTTTTAAGAGTTAACGTATAGTTCAAATATAAATTAGATTCTACAAAAACATCTTATGAAAAACAAATATATTTTGAATTTTTTTTTAAAACGTAGAATATTTATTGGGTAAAAATATTTATGTGTCAGAATTGACATAGTTTATTTTATTTAATCATCACGGGACAGTGGCAACATTACTACTAAGATAATCAGGCAACTAGAGTAAACTGCTTTGCTGAATAGTTAAATATGCTTAGATAACATATTGCTGAAGTTATTTTATTTAAATTTGAGTATTATAATTAAAATAGTTGAGATGTACTATTCAATTGAAAATCATAACAAAATTGCGTCAGTTCTAAATTTTTTGAAGGACAAGCAAATCAGTAACTTTTTAATAATAGTAGATGCAAATGAACCTATCACTTAACAATATTAGTTAAAAGATTAAAAACAAAAATACAAAAGCTCAAGATTATTAGAGGCCTTTGATTGTAAGTTGCTCAACTATCCCGAGGTTCGCTGCAAAAAATGCTTTAATTCTATCTGTTCGAGGCAATTTTAGAGGAGAATTTTTTTACAATAATTGGGATCGAGCTCAACAATTGGGCCCGGGCTAATCCTAACTAGTTAAAGATATAAGTTAAAAGTTCAGCAGCAAATAATTGCTTATCACCCTGACCTCCAACATCTATATGTTTTATGATTATTTTCATATTTTTCTCAAGGAACCTTTTAGATTTTATACATATGTGAATTGGGGGATCATGATTATGGTAAATCATAATGTTAAAGCGAACTACGCGATATTCGTAATTCACTCATTTTGACTAATTTAAAATATAATATACTTCAATAAAAGAAAAAAAAATGCTCGCTATCAAAACGTTTTCATTCTAATTATTAGGTTATGTGCTCTTGTAGACACATTTTCTGAATAATACTTACCAAACATTAAATAACAAAATATAAACAGATAAGTTAACGAGAAATCGACAATATATAGTTCTAAAATGAAAATAAAAAGAAGAAAATAGGACCCATTATTTTATGAGTTATTATTATGGTTCCATCCTGCAAACAAAATGTACAAATAAACTTAGTCTAAGGAAAAATCTACTCAAGTGAAGAATCTCTTTTCTGAACTGTTCTTGAAAAAACTAAAACATCGTCAAGTTGTTCAGCCCCCTCTTTCTTCTTCATCTTATTAGTAGTACTTGTGTTTGGATTTTCACCATCTGTAATAATGGCTTCTCTAATGATTTCTCTGGCTTTAGCCATTGGGTCATCTGCTACGACGTCGTCCTCTTTCTTTTCCATTTCTTCTTTCCTCTCTTTTGTTGCTTCCATTGATTTCTTTTTTCACTGCTTCCTTCTTTTGCTATCAAATGAAGATAAAGACACAAAGGTTTGGTATATAAAAAGATGGAACTCTGATATATGCATTTACGTGTAGGAGGATAAATGTTTACACGTATATTAGGTCCAGCACAACATGGAAGTTGTCTTTATCTTTTTAAAAGCCTGGTGTTTTTTCTTTTTTCTTTTCACCCAAAAACCACCGCTCAGGGGCGGATGTTGCCTTAAGGCGTCGGAACTCGGTATTTTCGACGTTGAGTAAAAATTTATGTGCAATAATCAATTAAAATTATAACAAATAGTTTATATGAACACGAATTCTAAAAATACTATGGGTTCAATGAATCTGCCTCTGCCACAGTCAATGTATTGTTTGAGTTAATTTGCATCTATGTATTTGGTATGTATTATTTTTGCTGTATGTTTGAGCTAATTTGCATAGACTTCACTAACTTTGTTGTTATATGTACCTTTTTTTCTCCCCTATCATTGCTTCTATTTGTTCTTTTGCTTTTGGAGGGGCACATCAATTAAGGGAACGACAATTTCTTCCTCTTAATTTACTAGCACATTCTTTTGGGGATATCAGGGATTTCAAAATAATAGTATCTTAAATACCTAACATTTGTATATCTAACTAAAGTTTAAACACTAATTTTCACATTTCATTGACCAGCAGGCCACAAGAAAATATTATTCATGTAAGGCAAAAGATGACACATGCAAAGATAAACCAAATATGTAAAGCTGAACAAGCACTTCCACTTTGAAATTGACCATTGCGAAAAATGTCCAGAAATAGGAGAAAGGCCGAAAACAAGAGGCAACAGGCATAGTAGATCCAAAGACTAAGTTTAACCTTGAGAACAAAACCTGAAACCTGGCTAATTCCATATTACAAACAGTTCAAACACCAAAAACAAACTTCTAAAGAAAACAAAACTGCTGGCTGCTGTTTAGTTCATCCTCCTGATGAGTTCATTGATGTAATTCTCGCGATTTCCGGCGTCGCCACCTTCAACATAGTGGTTTCTCTTCTTCTTGAGTCCACCAAGAGGTGCCTTAAGCTGGAACGGCCATAGGAAGTTGTTAGCCTCCTTGAAATGTGGTCCAACAGTTATGATCTCGTGGACAACATCTTCGATGCAAATAATTCCATGTTTGCCCAACACCTGCAACATAGGTGCATTTTGAGATATTAATCAAATATGTTTTGTATATTTGAGTTACCACATGTATTGAAAAAGGCCTTTTTTGTTATGTAAACTAAGAATGAACTTCAAAAATATATTTGTCACTGACCTGCTCAATCACGGAATTGTCTGTCAAAGCAATTCTCTGCTTGTCTACCTTGCCATAACCTCGTTTGTAGATCAATTCTCTAATGCTCTTCAGGTTGGGATAACTGTGAAGATTAAAGAGATGCACCAACCAATAATTATAGGGGAACTCCCTAAATGAAAATCAACCCGGAAAGAAACAATGCTTGAGAAATTCAATAGAATGGTACCCGTAAGTAACGTAGGGCTCAACCCTGTGCAGCATGTTCACAGTTGCCTTGTTAACTTTCAGGAAGACACCGTTGAAGATCTGCAACATAGCAAAGAGTCCTCTCATAAGACAAACAGAAATGAGTCGGGGAAGTAATAAACAATGAAGAAGAATAAAGATATATTTAGAAAAGGATCCTACGAAACAGTAATCAGCGAGTCTAAAACAAGAACATATCTTTCGGTATTGCCTAAGATAGATTGTTATGTTCATTCACAACTTAAACTCTGTGACCAAGAGGCACTAGCAAAAATCATGAACTAACCATATATCATAGAATAAGTATCAAGTAAAATGGCAGTGTACAATCAAAGGGTGTATGGCATTAAATTATGCAAAATGACATGGCAAGAAAGTGTAATGGATGAATCAAAAAGACAAGGAAAAAAAGTGTAAAATGAATCCCAACAAAATAAGAAAGAAAGAAAGTGTAGTGAATGAATCAACTAAAATATGCAAAGTTTGTGTTGGCTTGATAATTACAGTCAAAATTGGAGGTTAAATGCTAGTCTAAATATCTTTCTGACTAAAAGAAAACTTAAGTGACCATTGTAATGATGTGATCCCAAGGAAAATTGAGCAGATAGAATCACTTAAAAGTTACGAACTAGCATGGAAAACATATAAAGAAAAATAGATTCCCATATTACAAAAAGTAGATTGATCATATTCTTTTGCAGTAAGTGACATCTAATACTTGAATCAGTTCTTACAGAAATAAAGAGGAACCATCAATAAATTACCTGTCGCAATCTAAGAAGCTGTAGAATCTTTTTTGTCTGAGGAGCCATCGCATTAATCCTAAAATAGGAAACGACAGTCAATGACTCCGACTTTATTCATCAAATTCATGGGTTAAGCCAACCAGCAACTTACCCACGGATTCTGATGATGAAGAGCAACTTTGCCTCTGGGTCAACATAGAATCCTCCCTTCAATCGTGCCTCGCGCTTCAATTGGATCAACTCCCTCTCCTGAAAACACAAACACATTTCTTGAATACCTCAGTAACAGAGAAAATCAGCTTTCTTTTTACTGATATATTGAGCTCATAATTACCTGCGCCTCATACTCCTTAGCGTACTGTTTAGCCCTGTTGTAGATCAGTTTGCGGTTCTCGGTATTCTTTTTCTTGGCTGTTTCAAGCTCTTGCTTCTTTACAAGGGCCCACTCCTCACTTCTTTTCTGCTTCTTCAGTACAGACTCTGGGACTGGTACACCTCCCTCACCCATGACTCTGTTATGTGAAAGAGAGTAAGAATACAAGTCAAATACAAGTACAAGTTTAGCATTAGAGAATCCTACTTGCTCTCAGATGTAAAAAAGTTTAAGATGACAATTTCTAGTTAGTTAGACTCAACTTGTCTAAAAAATACATAATTCAAAAAAATTAGTTGAATGTGTTTCATTTAGCATTTCCTCTCCTTATGATATGCTAACCATGAGGCTGACCTACCCTCATCAGACAGTTCTTTACACTTTTCATTTCAGGTAATTTTATATGATAATTCTTGATTTCCCACTAAGAATTTAACATCAGTTTTCAGGTCAAATGTCAGAAAATAAAAGTTTTTCAATTTCTCTTCCTACAACTAGTATTACATGATTTAATAAACACACGGTTCACTAACACTCTAAAAAGAAGAGGATATTCAGATTTCCAGAGATAGTTAGCAAATACTCTCGACAATCACGCTACCACATAAGATAATCCTAGCCAGGGAAAAACATAAACAAATAGAATCTAACATAAAGCTATGATTAAAATAGCCAAAAACCACACAAACAATGAGTCTTTCAAATGCAAAAATAAATATCTGATAAACCCATAAACAAGACATTGTAAACATTTAAAAAATCAAGAAATTGCAAAACACAATAAACGAATCAACAAGCAGATATTAACACAATACCTAAATAGAAAAAGATGAATAAACAGAGAGAAATTACATGGAGGTACAACTTAAATTCTAAAGCAAATCATTTCTAAAACTCAAGCACATTTCAACAAGTCTAAAACTCAGATATTTTCACTAGCTAAAACACCAATACAGCAATTCATTTAAATGCTCAACATCTGATTATTGCAAACATAAGAAACTAAATGAAATATAACAAATTGAAACTAAGATAAAACCTGATCAAAAAGCCCAAAAATAAAACCAGAGGTAACGCATACAAAGAATCAAAGTGTTTATAAGCTCCTTAAACTGAATAACAAAAAAGATTCGAACTTTTCACATAAAAGATGATTTCTTTTTAAATGCTCAAAAGAGAAATACATTGCAAAATAAAATACAAAATCGTTACACAATATGAGAAAATGGATTACCCTTAGCTGTGCAGCAGGCTGAAGTGTCTGTTTGGTCTGACTCTTTCGCCACAATCACAACAACAAAGCTGCTGAGCTGATGATATACTAGACCCTAGGGTTTGGGAGGATATCTATTTACATTAAGTTTTGGGCCTGTTTGCATTGGACTGTATGGCCCAAATTTAGTTTTAAGACCAACTAATGAGGCCCAAATTATCTAAGTATCTAGAAGAATTAACCTAAATAGCCGCTCACCTAATCTCGTAAACTAAAAATAGCCGACAGATGGATAATATATGTATAATTCATGTTAGTATATGTATAATTGTGTATAATCAATGTATAATTTATGTATACCGGATAAAAAAATTAAACATTGAATCTATTCGGCTATTTGTGTAACAATCCCAATATCTATTTATGCACTATAGTAAAGGCTTCTTCTCATGATTATCCCCGCGAAATAAAATATTTATTCATTGTACCGTCTTATGGGTCGTTTGGTATGATGCATTATATAAAAATAATGCATGCATTAGTTTTTAGTATTACTAATCTCTTGTTTTGTACACTTTTTCAATCTATGTATTGCTAGTGCAAGTATTGTTGTATTAGTTATACAACATATTTGGTATTATCCTATATATAACTAATACATACCAAACTATGGTATTAGTAATATCAGGGCTATTAATACATGCATTAGCATGGTTAAATATAAAATTGTCCTTAAAGTCCCTTAAAACTAAAGAATATAGAGGATATTTTTATAAACAACTATTTTTTTTAAAATATGCAATGCATTTTAATTCTTAATACAACACACCAAACAGTGGATAAGAAATAATATTTACATAACTAATGCTTGTATTACTAACCCATGCATTAGTAATCTCTGCATGATTAATATACCTTATTCAGCACTATTCTTATATACCCTACCAAGCGACCCCTAATAAAGTTTGTCCTTTCGAAATATTACATTGCAGCAGTTATGTTGTATACCTTTAACGTATACAGTCCATATTTTGTATACTTTAATGATATACCACATTGAAAATATTTAAATCACATGTAAATTGTATACTCGACAATATACAACACACATACTTGTTGGATATTTCATGAATATTTTTTCCAAATAAGTATATAGCATAATATTTTTTAGAGTAAAATCCACTTTACCCCCTTAATTTTAAGAGCTGGGAAACAATACCCCGTTTATATTTTGAATGGGAAAGGGAACTCCCTCGTGCAATATTTTTTTGGTGAGAGTTTCTTTTTTTAAAATGAAGATTTTCTTTTCTTTCTCTATCCTTTCAAAGATGAAGTATAATAATTTGCATCCCAACCAATACTTGAATTTCGTCTTTCTTGCTTGTAAAATTTAAGATATTTTTCTATTATATTGAGGTTATATGGAGGCCGCGGTTAAACTTTTTGCAAATAATGAAAAAAATATTGCATACAAAATTCAAGAAATATGATGAACGCATATTCACCATGAATGCTATAGCATTTCAATTTGAAGGGAAAAGATACATTGAAATAATCAATTATCTAACATATAATTTAGATGAAAGAATTGCTACTACCTGTATTAATTTATTTATGTATTTTTTTGTATGTTAAAATTATTATACTAAAGCAATTATTAAACTTTACTTATTTTGAAAATATCTTTATTGAACATAAATTATAGTTGATAATGTCATAGTTAAAAATTCATTATGGAGGCGTTTTTGCATTACATCATATCTTAGACTATGCAAGAAGAAGGCTAAAGGGGAACTCCATAAATTATATAGATCCTAATTGTTTTTCATATCTTGAGCTTTTGGCTATAATAAATAGCCAAAAAATTGGGTTTTCACTAATATACTTGAAAAGCATGCCTGATTTTTTTGAAACTGTGAACGAGTTAAGCATCTTATATCTGGGTATGTTTCCTGTACCATTATTTTTATTTTGCTATGAACTGTTGTTGGCTATTGGTGTTGGACTCCGGCCTCTGTTCTAGCTCGTAACTACTTTCAGCCTAAGGTAATTTTTGTAACTTATTGAGTACATGGGGTCGGTTGTACTCGTACTACACTTATGCACCTTGCGTGCGGATCTGGATGATGACGTTGTTGTGTATGGGGAGAGCTAGCATTGAAGACGTATCTACATTCCAGTTATAGATGCCTCTAGTTCATGGTAGCCCTAGACTTACGAAAATTTGTTTATGTATATTCAGACAAATGATGTATTTATTTCATACTAACTTTGTAAACTCTAAATCTTAAAAGCTCATATTTTGTACTACTAATCCTTGAGAAAAACTGTATATTTAGACAGATGATGTATTTATTTCATACTAGCTTTGTAAACTCTAAATTTTAAAAGCTCGTGATTAATACACCTTATTCAACACTATTCTTACATACCCTACCAAGCGACCCCTAATAAAGTGTGTCCCTTTGAAATATTACATTGCAGTAGTTATGTTGTATACCTTTAACATATACAATCCATATTTTGTATACTTTAATGATATACCACAGTAAAAATACTTAAATCACATGTAAATTGCATACTCGACAATATACAACACACATACTTGTTGGATATTTCATGAATATTTTTTCTAAATAAGTATATAGCATAATATTTTTTAGAGTAAAATTCACTTTACCCCCTTAACTTTAAGAGGTGGGAAACAATATCCCGTTTACATTTTGAATGGGAAAGGGAACTCCCTCATGCAATATGTTTTTGGTGAGAATTTCTTTTTTAAAATGAAGATTTTCCTTTCTTTCTCTATCCTTTCAAAGGTGAAGTATAATATTTTACATCCAAACCAATACTTGAATTTCGTCTTTCTTGCTTGTAAAATTTAAGATATTTTTCTATTATACTGAGGTTATATGGAGGCCGTGGTTAAACTTTTTGCAAATAAAGAAAAAAATACTGCATACAAAATTCAAGAAATATGATAAACGCATATTCACCATGGATGCTTTAGCATTTCAATTTGAAGGGGAAAATACATTGAAATAATCATTTCCCCAACATATATATTAGATGAAAGAATTGCTACTACTTGTATTAATTTATTTATGTATTTTTTTTGTATATTAAAATTATTACACTAAAGCAATTATTAAACTTTACTTATTTTGAAAATACATTTATTGAACAGAAATTACAGTTGATAATGTCATATTTAAAATTTCATTATGGAGGCCTTTTTGTATTACATCATATCTTAGACTATGCAAGAAGAAGGATAAAGGGAAACTCCATAAATTATATAGATCCTGATTGTTTTTCATATCTTGAGTTTTTGGCTATAATAAACAACCAAGAATTTGGTTTTCACTAATATACTTGAAAAGCATGCCTAATATTTTCGAAACTGTGAACGAGTTAAGCATCTTATATCTGGGTTATGTTTCCTGTACCATTATTTTTATTTTGTTATGAATTGTTGTTGGCTATTGGTGTTGGACTCCGACCTCTGTTCTAGCTCTTCACTACTTTCAACCTAAGGTTATTTTTGTTGCTTACTGAGTACATGGGGTCGGTTGTACTCGTACTACACTTTTGTACCTTGCGTGCAGATCTGGATGATGATGTTGTTGTGTATGACGAGAGCTAGCATTGAAGACGTACTTGCGTTCCAGTTACAAATGCCTTTAGTTCATGGTAGCTCTAGACTTACGAAAATCTGTTTATGTATATTCAGACAGATGATGTATTTATTTCATACTAGCTTTGTAAACTCTAAATCTTAAAAACTCATGGTTTGTACTACTAGTCCTTGGGAAAAACCGTATATTCAGACAGATGATGTATTTATTTCATACTAACTTTGTAAACTCTAAATTTTAAAAGCTCGCGATTAATACATCTTATTCAGCATTATTCTTACATACCCTATCAAGCGACCCCTAATAAAGTTTGTCCCTTTGAAATATTACATTGCAGCAGTTATATTGTATACCTTTAACGTATACAATCCACATTTTGTATACTTTAATGATATACCACAGTGAAAATACTTAAATCACATGTAAATTGTATACTCGACAATATACAACACACATACTTGTTGGATATTTCATGAATATTTTTTCTAAATAAGTATATAGCATAATAGTTTTTAGAGTAAAATTTATTTTACCCCCTTAACCTTTAAGGGTTGGGAAATAATACCCCCTTTACATTTTGAATGGGAAAGGGAACTCCCTCATGTAATATTTTTTTGGTGAGAGTTTCTTTTTTAAAATAAAGATTTTATTTTCTTTCTCTATTCTTTCAAAGGTGAAGTATAATATTTTGCATCCAAACCAATACTTGAATTTCGTCTTTCTTGCTTGTAAAAGTTAAGATATTTTTCTATTATATTGAGGTTATATGGAGGCTGTGGTTAAACTTTTTGCAAATAAAGAAAAAAATATTGCATACAAAATTCAAGAAATATGATGAACGCATATTCACCATGGATGCTTTAGCATTTCAATTTGAAGGGAAAAAATACATTGAAATAATCAATTCTCTAACATATATATTAGATTAAATAATTGCTATTACTTGTATTAATTTATTTGTGCATTTTTTTGTATATTAAAATTATTATACTAAAGCAATTATTAAACTTTATTTATTTTGAAAATATCTTTATTGAACAGAAATTACAGTTGATAATCTCATATTCAAAAGTTCATTTGGAGGCGTTTTTGCATTACATCATATCTTAAACTATGCAAGAAAAAGGCTAAAGGGGAACTGCATAAAATTTATAGATCCTAATTGTTTTTCATATCTTGAACTTTTGGCTATAATAAATTACATTCTAAAAATTATCTATTAAAAAAAATATTTTTATTAAAAAAATTATTTCACTGGAAAACTATTGCACAAGGGGGTTCCCTTTCCCGTTCAAAACGCGGGGGAGTATTGTTTCCCAACCCTTAAATTTTAACTCAAATACGAGATCGTTGATCGACTTTCCCTTTTATCATTCGTAGATGTACCTCATGTTAAATAAAATTGTAATTAAAATTAATTATTAAAAATTTCATTATTTTCTTTTATTAAAAAATTGTAATATGTAAGGTTAAATCTCCTTTCTAAAGTTCTTAATTCAATTTCTCAAGTTTGCAATTAAGTTTCAGCTCTCTTGAAAAAGAATTAATTACCGTAAGAAAACAGTTTATCTTCCTTAAAAAGCAAAAATTAATTTTTAAAATTTATTATTTCTTGTGCTTATTATCTGACCTTTAAAATTAATAAAAGGTCTCACTATTTCCTTCGATAGTGAGATTATAGTGAGTAAATATCCTTTACATGTTTCCAAATTTCTATTTCAATTTTTCAAATTTTCAATATTAGAAAAAGTGGTAACTTATAAATAAAAATTTCATCATCATCTATTATAATCACTGCAGGAAGTAAATACCCTTTCAAGACCTTCCAATTAATACATAACCTTATTATTTTCTTATACAGCCATAGAAATACACTCGATCTTTTTTCCGGTTTTTACGTTTTTATTTTAATTTCATCAGTTATAATTAAGTTTTACTCCTCTGGCTACTAACATAAGTCTTTCCTTAGCCACCAAAAAACTAATTTATGTCAAAAAGGATGAAAACTTACCCGCAATGACATTTATATCAAATAAAACAAATTTTTCATAGTTAAGTGATTCAACAAGATAAAAATATATACTAATTGATTACGATTAAGTGAAAAATGTGTATATACAAACATGGATAAAAAATTCCTGAACTATCTCAAAATTAGGAGGTTATATCATCTATTAATTTTTATTAAAAAAACTAAGGATTTAATGGCGCTCAAGTTTGAATGTGCTATCAGATCAATTACAACTGTCAGCAATACTAACTTACTCTAAGAATTTTTTCTTCTCTCTCGGTCTTATTTATATATAAAAGTAAATAGCTTATTCTTTAATATCTTTTTTATTATTTTTAATCTATTTTTTAGAAGTTAATAAGGCTCTATTTTGCTTCACTTATCACGCTTTTGTCATTTGTGAATAATTTATTTCCTCACAATCATGTAGTAATTTGTTACAAGGGGCAGGGAGGGCCAGTGCAAGCATCTTGAAAATTCAGAAAGAAAATTTTGTTTGAACACTTACACAAATGGTTCTATATATTTATGTCGCACCTCGCCCAAAAATCGTTCAGAATATACTTAATAATTGATGTATCATGCTAGCTTCGTTCTCAACTACTCATTTGAAAATGATATGTAGTTGAGAAGTATATGCCAAATATCCAGTAAATTTTGTTTACTTCATTTTAGGTAGGATTCTTGTGAACAGAGCGCTTCAGCTATGCTAGAACGGTCAAAAAGACAAATTTCTATTATTTTGGATTCTTTTGTTAATGTAATAGAACTTGATATTTATATCGATGGAAAGATTAAAGTACAATGTGGGCTTTGTAAAAAAAAAACTATATATACGATCGTAAATCTAGAACATCGAATTTGAAGTGTCATTTAGTGATAAAATACTTGTTGGATAATGCAAAAAAGGGTCAAAGTAAACCAATAAATCAAAAAAATTACCGAGAGAAAATGTCATGATCATACTCAAGAATAAATATGCTTTCAGTTTTGTAGAACATAAAGGCATAAGGAACCTTTATTGGTACTTGAATTAAGTAGCTAAACATATATCAAGAAATACAAACAAGTCAAATATCTTGAATTAATATGCAAAGAAAAAAGAACTTTTAAAAAGTGAGTTTGAAGTTTATTCATAGTAGAGTATGTTTGACATCAGACATGTGAACTTCATTAGCATTTAATATATGTATATATATGTGTAACGACCCACTCTTCGGAAGAGGGTGTTAATTTTTTGTCACGTTCCTCCTCCACATTCGTGTGTGATTTTAGGTTTCTTATTGATTAGCTTTCCTAAAAAACGGGGAATCAGAAAAAGAAAAATACCCTTACTTACAATATGGTGTAGTGGATAAGTTGAAAAATTATTTATTTTTTATACGTTCACTAGTTTGTGAGGGAAAGCTTCTTCATGTCCTTTATGAGAAACATATATTGAACTTAATTTTCAAGACGGGCTTAGGGAAGGCTAATACAACTATTACGAAAATAAGAGAATGTGTTAAACATACCAAAAATTCAGAAATAATAATAAAATTTGTAGAATATTTTAGTAATCTTATCTACCATGTTCTAAGAAGCTTCACGGAGATATGCATATTCGATGGATCAAATGCTTGAAAGTACTCTTTTATTTATTCAATATAACTTGCTTGACATTAATTTTAGACATGGGCTTTCTGAAGATGAATGAAAAAGGGTGTAGGTTATAACTAAGTTTTTCAACCTATTTTATGACATTACGAGCTTCTTTTTTTTTGGATGTAAGTATCCCACGATTAATTTGTATCATTATAATATATGAAAAATTAAAATATTGTGCGAAAACAAAAAATAATGGAGATTCTGTAATGAGTGAGATGGGCACTTCCATATTGGAAAAGTTTAAAAAAATATTGAGAGACGTATAGTGTAATTTTATCTATAGCTATTATCCTTGACCCTAGATATAAAATGAAGTTTGTTAAGTCTTGTTTTTCAAAGTTTCATTATGAGGAGATTGTTGGCGAAAAAATGAAGGTTATTGAAGAGAACATATAATTGTTGTTCAAAGAGTACTTATCTTCGACTACAACCTCGTTATCGGGGTATCATGCTTGTAGTAGTGGTAGCAAATAAAACGGAGGGATGCATTTGATGAATTTGAAAGTCAGTTGGAGAAGTACCGGTAAAACACATAGCCTTGTATTTGGAGGAAGCTAATCTTGACCATAAAATAAATCATAATCTAGATATACTTGGCTTTTGAAAAAACAACAGACATAAATATCCAGAACTCTCATTAATGTCACGACGTATCTTGAGTGTTGCTATTATTACAACAACCTCTGAACTTTCATTTAGCATTGGTGGTCGTGTCATTAGAAAGCTTTGAAGTTCTATTCTTCCCGAAAATGCTGAAGCCAAGCTATGTACTAGGAATTGGGTTTGTAGAGGATAATATAAATAAATCTTCTCAAGATTGATTTATTTTATTTTTGTAATAACTAATAAATTGTATTATCTTATTTTATTATTTTTAAATCGTTTAAGATCTTGATGAAACATTAATGAAGAAGATGAGATTGATGTTGATTTTCAACCTTATCTTGCGAAACTTAGAGGTAAGAATACCCTAAGTTTTTCTCATTTTCCTTATTTCTATTTGTTTTGTTTTTAATATACTATTTTTTTTGTGAAGCTCAAACGTGACGTATAGGCAATTGAATCGACGTTGCAACTTGTGGAGGTACAGATAAGGCCAAGCTTCCTAAGGAGATCATAAATTGAAAATTGTCAATTTTCAATAGAAAAAAGGGGCAAATCTTGGCTTGAGCCTTGTTCAGGTTGTAATTTTGCTACTTTTTGAATTTTTGAGTTTTTCGAGGTATCTTGGCTCGAGCCTTGTTCATGCTATAATTTTGCTAATTTTTGAGTTATTTTGATACTTTATTTTGTCTCTTCTAGCATTTTACGCTCCATCTTGAGTTTAAATATGCTTAGTCGTGTAATGACCCGATCAGATATTTTGTGTATTTGAGTCCCATTTCACCCTTTTGAAGCTTCCCATATGTATATTTATAATTTTATGACTTACGGGGATGGTTGGTTGAGTTTCGGAGGAGGTTTTGGATTGATTTGGAATATTTAGTTCTTAGTTTGGAAGCTTAAGTTGAAAATATATATCGAGGTTTTGACTTTTGTGATAACGATCCCGGAATTATTTCTTATGGTTCCAATAGACTCGTATGGTGATTTTGGACTTAGGCTTATGCCAATATTGGATTCGGAGGTTATGACTATTGGGTTCGAATTTTGATTTCGAGACTTAGAATCGACCTGTTTTCTCATTTGAAACTTGTGTGCAAAGTTTGGTGTCATTCCGAGTTGGTTTGATATAAATTGGACGGTTGATTGTGATTTTAGTATTTTGAGTTCGCAAGCTAGTCTGCATGATATTTTTAGACTTTGTGTGGATGTTTGGTATGGATCCCTGCGGGTTCGGATGAGATTCAGACGCGTTTCAGAGTGTTTTGAACTTATTTCATAAGTGTTGGTTCTTTGCCGGTGATGTTGGTCTTGCAAATGTGAGATCCTGTTTACATTTGCAGACCTCGCATTTACAAGATGGTATCCCGTTTGCGATAGTTGACTGTGTGGACTAACTTCGCAATTGCGGAGCCAATGTCACATTTGCGAAATGGTATGGTTTGGGACAGGTAGCTTTTGCTACTACTTGGTCGCTTTTTGCGATGTGGGATGACTTCGCAAATGCGAAGTTTGTGTCGCTTTTGTGACATTCTCTAGGTATAGCAGGGACCACATTTGCGATCCATTGGTCTCATTTGTGAGGGGTCGCATTTCTGAACACTAGGTTGCATTTGCGACTTCTGTAGTTGGGCATATATTTAAAATTTTGGGACTTATTTTTATTTTATCATATTTTTAAGACGTAGACTCGGTAAGAGATAATAACGACCCGACTTATCTTTTTAAGAATCTAAGCCCCGTCCGGCGGTATAAGGCCCTGAGCAGCTTCTTATTATGTGTATTGACTTGCGTGCGTTGTTGAATTCAGTTACCGGATGATTTGGAGTGTTTTGGGATATTTGGTCCCCAAAACGGAAGCTTAAGTCTTAGAATTTTTACCGTAGTCGGAACTGTGTGAAGACGACTTCGAAATAGAATTTTGATGATGTCAATAGTTCTGTACGGTAATTTTAGACTTAGGAGCGTGTCCGAAAAATTATTTGGAGGTCTGTAGTGAAATTAGGTTTGAAATGCCGAAAGTTGAATTTTTGGGAAGTTTGAACGGGGGGTTGACTTTTTGATTTCGAGGCCGGAATTCGATTCTGGAAATTGAAATAGCTTCGTTATGTCATTTATGACTTGTGTGCAAAATTTGAAATCATTCCGGATTGATTTGATGTATTTCGGCACAAGATATAGAATTTAAAAGTTCAAAGTTCATTAGGCTTGAATTGAGGTGTGATTCGTGGTTTTAGCATTGTTTGATGTGATTCGAGGCTTCGACTAAGTTCGTATAATGTTTTAGGACTTGTTGATATATTTGGTTGAGGTCCCTAGGGGCTTGGATGAGTTTCAGGATATTTTTAGACCATTTCTAGGCCATTTTAATTGCTGGTTTTTGCCTACAGAGGTGTGCATCGCGATCATGAACTTTTGGTCGCATTCGCGAAGAGCAAACATCAGTTTGGGGCCTTGTGAATCGCGATCGCGGAAGCTCTTTCGCGATCGCGTAGAACAAATCTCTGTTGCACTAACTCGATTTTGGAAGCTTATAGCTCGCAATATATAAGGAATTTGGAGATGATCAAAAAATGAAAGTTGTAGCCCTTGATGTCTAGTGTTGAGAGGAGTAAATTATTTGTCATTTGGAGTCGTGTACAAAAAGTTATGGTGGATACACTATACGTTGTTTGGGAAGAGTTTAGAAATCTCCGTTGCACTAGGCTAACTTTGGAAGCTTATATCTAGAAATCTATAAGGAATTGGTAGATGAGCATCGAATGAAAGTTATATCTCTTGGTGTCTAGTTTTCAGAAAGTTAAACCATTTACAATTTGGAGTTTTGTACAAAACGTTATGACTATTATACTAGAGGCTGTCTAGAAGATTTGGGGGAGTTTGTTCTTCCCGATCGCAATTGGTTTTCCGCGATCGCGAAGAGCAATTTTGGGGCTGAAATATTTTGTGCTTCGCGATCGCGAAGAGTAAATACCTGAGCAATAGCTATATTTTGAGGTTTTAGCCATTTTTGACATATTTGGAGCTATGGAGCTCGAATTGAACCGATTTTCACCATATGGTTTAGGGTAAGTGTTCTATATCCTAAAGTGTTTATATTTCATGAATCCATGATTATATTCATCGTTTAATGCGGATTTTAATGGAAGAAATCAAGATTTTTGCAAAATCTTCCAAAAACGAAAATTTAAGATTTGGAGGTCGAGTTGTTATTGGAATTCAAAAAAATTGGTATGGTTGAACTCTTATCGGAATGAGTGTTCAGATTTCATGAAAATTTTGTCGAGTTCCGGGGATGGGTCCCGCATTGACATTTGTTGACTTTTTGGAATAATTTTTTTTAAGTCGACGTATTATTATCCGGAATTATTTTCGACGAATTTTAATGGAGTTATACAATTAATTTAGATATATTTGAGCTGTCCGGAGGTCAATTCAAGCAAGAAGGCTATTTTGGAATATCGGCCTAACTTCAAAAAGGTAAGTGTCTTGCTTAACCTCAAGTGGGGGAATTACCCCTTAGGCATTGAGTCTTATGTGCCATTTGTGAAATGTAAAAAGTCGTGTACGCGAGGTGACGAGTACGTACTCGGGCTTATACGTGCAAAAATTCATTGAATTAAAGTCTCAGGCATTATTGTATAGTAAATTAGAAAATTGTGGAAAATTATTAAATCATCTGGTTGCCATGCCTAAATCCTTATTGTTGAATTTATTTTTATATGATAATTTGATGTGATTGTTACTTGAAATATTTATGAAATTTCGTGAGTATTGTTGGTTTAATATTTTTTAGAAATTAATTCCAATATGAATTTTCTTATGCAAATAATTAATTTAACCGAGCTTAAGAATAAATATTAACATAATTATCTAAATTTGCATTAATGAAGGCTTTGCTTTATGCTGAGTAATTTCTATCTCTATTGATTGTTTTGGGGTGTTATATATATATATATATTGTGTGGAGCCTTGGGCTATTTGTTGTGAAATTAATTGATTTTGTTATATCTTTGGAATTTGGTTGTGGCCATTGGGCAAATTGTGATATGAATTGATTTTATTATGTTGCCGTGTTAATTTTTCGTATAAATTATTGTGTTGTGTGAGTTATTATTTCGGGAAGATAAGGGTGAAATTTTACCGTTGATATTGTGTGGGTATAAGGGTGTCATTTCACTGTTGTTGTGTTTGTTGGAATATTATCTGGGCGGAGCGATAAGGGTGGCTATAAGAGCGATAAGGGTGGCAATAGGAGTGATAAGGGTGGCTATTGATATTGTCTGGGCAGAGCGATAAGGGTGGCAATAGGAGTGATAAGGGTGGTAATAGGAGCGATAAGGGTGGCTATTGTCAGGGACGATATGTGATAATGCGAGGTTGTGGTGTTGATGATTTTTATGTGATGTTGTGATTTTTCTTGTGTTTATTTTTATGCCTTGTGCAATTGGTCTTGTTGATAGTAAAATGATAACAATCTGTTTTATGTTGAAATTGAGAGCATGTGGCTATTGCTAGGCGAATTATAAAATGAAATGTGGACACGAGGTGCTGTGAGTAAATAATGAGGATATTTGGCACGTGAATTATCCGTGTAGTTGTGATATGAAATGTGGGCACGAGGCGCTGTGATGAAATGATAATGATAATTGGCACGTGAATTGTCCGTGCAGCTGTGATATAAAATGAAGGCACGAGGTGCCGGGAAAATATGATGATTTAATTATGGGCACGAGGTGCCGTGAAAATATAAAAATAGGCTGAAACCCGTGTTTAAGAAAAAATATGAAAATAGGCTGAGACCCGTATTTTTATGATTATGAAATGAGGTGTCACATGGTGACTTTTTAATTGAAAGAATTATATTCAAAATATTTATTTGGAAGGATTTTTACTTAGAAAGTATTATATGAAAGAATTGTATTTGAAAGATATTTATTTGAGGAAATTATATTTGAAAAGATTTATTGAAAGAATTATATTTGAAAAATAATTATTTGAGAAAATTATATTTAAAAGAGAGTTATCTGGAAGAATTATATGTGAAAGACATTTATTTGAAGGACTTGATTTAATTGGGTGTAATTGTGTTTATTAATTGTTGAGTGATATTAGTGGTACTTGTTGTCTGTTGTGCATATAACTGGTTGTTTTATCCTGCCCTTATTATTATTTGTTTCCTATTATTTTGTATATTATATTGCACAGGTTATTAGACTAGTGTGTGTTTTGACTGTAGCTCGTCTCTACTCCATTGAGGTTAGTCTTGATACTTACTGGGTACCGACTGTTGTGTATTCATACTACACTTTTGCATATTTTTGTGCAGAGTCAGGTATTGGAGATATCGGACTTGAGAAAAATTAAAGCGTGATCGTAAGGATTCAGGGTAGAGCTGCTTGGTCGTCACAGTCCCTTGGAGTCTTTTCATTTCATTGTACTGTTAATTTATAATCAAACATTATTGTATATTCGGTCCTCGTGATCATTCCATGTATTCAGTTAGAATTCGTGACTCAGTACTACCAGTCTTGAAAGGTTGTATATCGTAATTATTTCCGTTGTTAGTTTTGATTACTTAAAAGAAATAGCTTCAAAATATAATTGAAATCGGCTTACCTAATCTTAGAGACTAGGTGCCATCACGACGTCACGACGCCCGTGGTGAGATTTTGGGTCGTGACACATACAAAGCTATTGGGTATGTAATTTTGACTCAATTTGGATATTACAACATGATTATTTATGAATTTAACGTCTAAATCATGGGATTTGAAGGGAATTTTGGGGAATTTTCGACTATGTTTTGAAAAATAAAATTTGAGAGTCGATTTGGACTCAGATTTAAAAATACAAACCCGTAGTTGTACTTGTGGTTTTGACCGGGCGGGTCCGGGATTGACTTTTCTTGACTTTTTAAAAATTGTGTAAAGATCTTAACTTTATTAACCGAAATTGATTTTCCTTGTATTGTTTGATATTATTAAGCCATTTTTTACTGGATTTGAGCCGAACATAGGTGAATTTTAAAGGAAGAGTATTTGTAGAGTATTGGTTGGGGTTATTTGAGCTAAATATCTTGCCTAACTTTGTGTGAGGGGAATTACCCCTTAGGATTTGACTTAAAGTGTATTATTTGTGCTATATGAAACGATGTGTACATGAGGTGACGAGTGTGTACACAAGCACATGTGTGGTTTGAGACCAAATTATACCTTAGACTATTAACATGCCTTGAACTGGGGTTGTTTGCTATATGAACATGCCTTGAACTGGGGGTGTTTGCTATATGAACATGCCTTATTGTTGATTATTCCCCGTACCCTTATACTTTTGTCATGTTATTGTATCTTATTGTGAGATGTAGGCTATATTTTAATGTGACTTTATGATATTGTTATTTTTGTGATGTTATGGGACATGTTGTGCGGGCTGATTGTTGTAGTGTGGAGTGTAAGGGAGGCGAGATGCATATGCGGTAACATAAGGATGGTGTTTATCGATGCGCATGCGGCGAGATAAGAGGACTTATGTGTGTGTAGCAATATGAGGAGAAATATTTCATTGTGAGGCTCACTCGGCGAAATAAGGGTGGCTTGTTGATGATGTTATGTGGTATTTAGGGTGATCCTTGATGTTACTCATGTGTTAGGACGAGTTGATATTTTGAACATATCCTTGTTTTCCTTAAATAATTTCACCTTGCATGTTATGAGTTGTTGGTTTATTGGTCGTGTTATCACATACTCCGCTCTTGGTTGATATTTGTTCGATTATATTCTCCGTTGTCAGTTTTATATTGATTTCTTGCACTTGTTAATTGACTAGTGAGTGTCTTGACTTGAACCTCGTCACTACTCCACCGAGGTTAGTTTTGATACTTATTTACCGACTGTGGTGTACTCATATTACACTTTTGTACATTTTTTGTGTAGATCCAAGTACCTCAGATCATGTTGGTCGTTAGAGAGTACTGGTGCCGAGCTGTTGGAGACTTTAAGGCGTACTTGTTGTTCCGCTCGCATGCCTCAGAGTCACCATCTTATTTTATTTGTTACTGTTTAATGTATTTCAAATAGTGATGTAATTTTTGAGACATCTTCTATATTCCATGTAGAGCTTATGACTCAGTATTATCAGATTTTGGGATTTACGACTATTGCATTTTTGTTTAGTTATGTTATGGCACTTTTTTAGCTTTCATTTAATATTAAAGTTGTTATATTCTCTTTGATCTCGTTTTGTGATAGGCTTACCTAGTCATAGGAAGTAGGTGCCATCACGACCTTTGAGGTGGAATTTTGGGTCGTGACGAGTCGTGAGGATGGATATTTAAGTTTCTTAACTTTTACTCTTTTTATCTTGCTATCAAATCATGTGGAGCTGAGATTGAAATCTGTTATGCTTAGGAAGTTTTCTCAGCGATGTTCGTTTGTTGCAAATGGCAGCAAATTTAGGTTAGAACGTGAGGCTAATGTGAAACCATAGATAGATAATATGCATATCCATATTATTCGTTGGTTAACTCATTTTTAATTCATATTAAATATGAATGAGATAAATATTTTATTCGTTTTTTGCCTAACCTATTTTCGATCATACCAAATCTGACCGGCCTGCCCGTTTGTCATCCCTAAATGCGATTTTGAACATATGCGATTATAATTTCTCTATGCTTGACTTGGGATTTAATGATCTCACCTTTATTGAATCCCTAATCGCCTTTACATTCAATAGAAATTTTTTCATTGGTTAAAAAAGCTTGCAAATTTTCAATAAATCTACCCAAGAAAAGTTGCAGTGTGCCAGAGTAAAAAGCCCCTAAACGTGCATATTATGAAGCCGTTAGTTTCTGGCAAAAGCTAATTGGAGGATATAACATGCTACTTTTAAAATAATTCAGAGTTGTTTTTTATTCAATGTGATTGTACAAAGATATAGTTTAGGCTTTGGTATAGTGGAAGGATGTTTTTGGCCATTTGTTCTCCTAACTAATATAAATAGATGTTCACTATAAGAAATTAGAGATACGATTATATTTTATAACGGTGGATTATGTCAAATAAATGTCACAAAATTACATACTAATATTTATTTTATACTCAATAGAAAAATACATTGTCAAAGATAATAAAGCATCATTACATAAGATAAGAAAATGGGATATTTAGGTTTGTTTAGAAAAATCAAAATTGATCCAAACTTATAGCCTGTCTCGCCAAACTTTTTCAAACTGAAAAATACTTTTTTTTTTCAAAGTTGAAGTGTTTGGCCAAATTTTTAGAAGAAGAAAAAATATTTTTGAGTAGAAACAGAAGCAGTTTTAGAGAAGCAAAAAAAAAATAGCTTCTTATCGGAAGTACTTTTGAGAAATAATTTTGAGAAAAATACACTTAGAACACTTTTTAAAAGTTTGATCATATTAATTGGTGCTTAAAAGTATTTTTCAAATTAATTAGCTAAACACAAACTGTTTTTTAACCAAAATACTTTTGAAAAAAGAACATTCTCAAAATAGGCCCATTTTTTGCCAAATGGTGTATTAAAAACATACTAGTCCTTGTGGTCAAATATTAACCCAACTTAAGGACCATTAGGTTAAAAAAAAAAAAATCTCTTTTTTCTCTCTGTTCCAATGTTCATGGTCAAGTGCACGACCACAAGTATATTTATGAGGCAGAGACATTTTTTTGCCGTTGCCCTAAAACCCTTTCCTTAATATATGCTAGAAACCAAAACCAGACAACAGCTGCAAAAGCCTAGTACCTCCTCATCATCATCAACAGCAGCAGCAGCAGCTGCTTGTTTATTAGCTTTCAAGCCTAGGCAGGTGCTTCTAGCACGGTCCTCAAAGTCTAATCTTGTTATTATGGCTAAGAAGCAGCAGCCTCAAGAAAACAAATCTCATTTACACCAATCTATTCTCCATTATCTTAACCTCAATGGCTTCTCCAAAACCCTCAAATACTTCCTCAAAGAAACTCAAACTGAGGTTTGTTTTTACCCCTTTTCGCTTTCTTGAACACTTTACCTTTTAAAAATGTAATTTTTACCCAAGATTTTTGAAACCTGTTGTATTATATGTTTGCTACTATTGTTTGTGATTAGAGGGTCAAATGGTCTAAGTTTTAGTCACAATTTAGATGTAAATTCCTATTTTTGAAATGAAGTTTACATATTCAATAACTGGTGACTTCGTCCCAACTGCCTCTCATTGATGGGCAGAGTCAAGAACTACATAGAAGTACTATTAGTTACAGTCTCTATAGTTAAAATTAACACTTCTTGAATAGTTACTATGTCATATACAGTGTTATCAAAAGGCGCTCATGTTGAGTGGGTGTTTCAGTGTTGTCATCAAGGCTCTAAGACATATTTTCCTTACCAGTGAGCGTAATCCCGAAGAGTCGACTCTAAACAATTGATATTTCACTTTATCGTAAATTTTCTTTCAATTTCTTTGTCCATATATTTGGTATTCATGCTTATAGATAATAGTCTTGGACTACACATACATATTTGTAGTTTTCCTTCATTTGCCCCTTTCTTCATTAAAGCCCACAATTTGCGCTTAAAGCCTCAACAAACCTTGTTTTTTTTGCGCATTTCGCCTGTGATAACATTGGTCATATAAATATTGAAAGAGGGAGTAGTATTTTTGGGTAAACCAAAAAATAAAGTATACCAAAACTTTGGTTGATGGAGTTTGTTGAACGCTGTTTACACTGAATTCTTTGTTGGTTTTTGTATTTCTGCCTAAATGAACTGCATTCTGTAATTTAAGTAGGATGGTTGGATTTCCTTATTAAAAAAGGAAAGAGGATAGCTGGTTTCATGAGAAGAAGCAGAGTAGTACAGAGTCAAAATATCATTATAATCTGAGTTTATTTGATCGACTCATATGAATAAGTGAGAGAAGGGAGATATAAAGTAGGGGCGAGGAGGCAAAAATTAGGCTATTGAGTTTGCTGAAAGGAAATGGTGTTAAGAGGAATACGGTGGGTGATATGGAAAGAAAGAAATCGAAGATGTTTTGAGATCAAGGAAAAGAACATACTAACGGTCTAACACTAAAATACAATTGCATTTAAATTTGGGCTTATTTTTGTAAAATGAAATATGTTTATGATGTTGATGTTGATTGTCTCATAGATTTCCTCAGTTCTCTCACTGATTAGTACTGGAACTGTAAGGCTGCAATTGTAACGTTTGGCAGCATCTTAGTGCTTGTGATTAATACAACTTTTGCTTACCGTTTAAAAAAAATGGTGTTATGAGGAATGACATGCCAAAATTCCCTGGAAACTAGAAAGTCAAGTATTTTTTTCTTAGTTTTCCTCTTATCTGTTATTTCGCGGAGAAGAAAATGTTCAATAAACGTTCTTTTTGCGCTTGAAAACTGCGTTTTCATTTATATCCCGTATTATAGTTTTTTATAGTAAAAGAAGAAAATTGCCTTTTCTTTTATGAAGAAGAACAAAAAATGCTACTTAATTGAGGTTTGCTATGTAGAAGAAGCCTCCACTTTAATAAATCACATTTTATGTCATATCTGGCATTATGCTCTACACACTGAAGTATGTGCTAGGTCACACTGGTCCCGTGTGTGAGGGTTTAAAGGATTTGTTGAGAGAATACCATATGTACTTTTGTGGTCGATTCCTTCATTTTGATGGGAAATCTTGATGTCACTATTGAATCTTCAACTTGCCTATTGTACAGTCATTGAGGTCTTTGTGCTTTTGATGCAGGGTGACAGTTGGAAGTCTTGCTCCCACAGTTTGGAGGATATATTTTGCAAGTATCTAAACAACTGGTATGTTGAGAAGTAATCACTTAACAAGTCTTATCGTGGCGATAACTGTTTGTGCTGTACTCCCTCTCTCCCAATTTTTGTCACTCTTTTTTTTTAGTCAGTCTCAAAAAGAATGACACATTTCTATATTCAGTAACAATTCAACTTTAAAATACCCTTTTTATCCTTAATGAGATGATTTCTAGCCACACAAATTTCTAGGGTTGTAGATCACAAATTTCAAAAGTCTTCCTTTATTTCTTAAACTCCATGCTCAATCAAATACCTTCATACAGATTGAGATGGAGGGAGTACTACCATCCTCTGTCTTGCCATATGTTGAATAAGGAATGTTTGATTTTAAACCTTCCTCTAGTACACATCTATTATTATCTCCAAGCAAATTGCTCCTTAAATTTGTTGACTGAGAGAAGTAGGTCTTGGGGTGGGGAAGGGGGCAGTAAATGGTGTCCAACACAGTTGAATATGGTAGTGTACGCATCTATTATTATCTCCAAGCAAATTTTTATCCTTAAATTTGTTGACTGAGAGAAGTAGGTCTTGGGGTGGGGAAGGGGGCAGTAAATGGTGTCCAACACAGTTGAATATGGTAGTGTACGCATCTATTATTATCTCCAAGCAAATTTTTATCCTTAAATTTGTTGACTGAGAGAAGTAGGTCTTGGGGTGGGGAAGGGGGCAGTAAATGGTGTCCAACACAGTTGAATATGGTAGTGTACGCATCTATTATTATCTCCAAGCAAATTTTTATCCTTAAATTTGTTGACTGAGAGAAGTAGGTCTTGGGGTGGGGAAGGGGGCAGTAAATGGTGTCCAACACAGTTGAATATGGTAGTGTACGCATCTATTATTATCTCCAAGCAAATTTTTATCCTTAAATTTGTTGACTGAGAGAAGTAGGTCTTGGGGTGGGGAAGGGGGCAGTAAATGGTGTCCAACACAGTTGAATATGGTAGTGTACGCATCTATTATTATCTCCAAGCAAATTTTTATCCTTAAATTTGTTGACTGAGAGAAGTAGGTCTTGGGGTGGGGAAGGGGGCAGTAAATGGTGTCCAACACAGTTGAATATGGTAGTGTACGCATCTATTATTATCTCCAAGCAAATTTTTATCCTTAAATTTGTTGACTGAGAGAAGTAGGTCTTGGGGTGGGGAAGGGGGCAGTAAATGGTGTCCAACACAGTTGAATATGGTAGTTTTTGTAGGGGGTGGGGGTGGTCGATAGGTTCCTTTAGCAAAGCTGCTTTCTTCACGTACTCTCTTACTTGACTGTGGAGTTATTATAGTAATTTTATTTTCCAGTTCCTTTACTCATGCTTTGACCTGCTGTAAAATATGCAGTACGAATAATGATACAGTCTCTAAGGGCCACAGTGAGCCAGGTAAATTTTTGTTAGTATATCTTCATTAAAACTTAGTTTCTTTCATGAAGCTTGTATTTGTGATGTTACGGGTGTTATTCTTTCTTGATTTGATATAATACGATTTGGCGTGCAGGGCCAGATGGCACAAATGGGAACAACATTGCTATCAATGCTGCTGACTCTCTGGAAACAATTAGTAAGAAAAAGAAGAAAAAGAGAAGCGAAGACAAAAATGGCGATGTTCCAGATGCTTCTCTTCCTGAAAGTGTTGATAAATCGGCGAAAAATACTACAACAGCTCAAGAGGTTTTAGCAGATGATAAGGTTAGCAATCCAATTTAGATGATTGATTGTGAATATCTGATCATTTGTGTTATGGCGAGAATTGTCTGAAGCATCCGAAGAGTCTGCTGTTATTCTATTGCAGGTGGACGTGCCCTTGAAGAAGAAGGAGAAGAAAAAGAAGAAAACTAAGGAGCAATCAGACGGTGTAGTACCTATAGGCAATGATAATGATGATGTTACCGAGAAAACTAAAAAAGATAAAAAGAAGAAGTCCAAGGAAGAGAATGGTGCTACTGATTCTAAGGATTCCAAGAAGAGGAAAAGATCAGCTTCTGATGAAAATGCAAACGAGGGAGTTGAGGGGGTTGGAACTGAAGAATCAAAACGCAGAAAGACCGATGGCTTGGAAGATTCAAAGGCAGAACAGAAAGGTGAAGTCAGTGTTGGTAATCATCAGGATGAGTTGAACAATTCTGCTAAGCAGAAATCATCGAGGAAAGAACTTAATGGATCAGCAGAGGTATGCATGCGTCTATTTTCTACTATTACCTTTTTGACCTTGGATTGTCAGTATTCTTAAGTCTTAACAAGTGAGGTTCGTAATTTTCTATCAATTGTTAATGTCATAGTACAACTCTTGAATTGTCGTTGTGTACTGAAGGAAGGGAATATGATTTAAAAGGATTCTTAATTTGCAGAATAATCTCAATCTTTTAAAATAACTTTTTTAAATAATCTTGAATCATGCTTGAGTTAATTTATTAATACCGATATTCTGAAAATGCATTTTGATTACTATTGCAGCCAAAAACTGTAAATGCATTTCAAAGAGTGAAAATCGAGCAAGTGCAGTTTAAAGATGATAGACTAAAAGATAACTCTTATTGGGCAAAGGTAGGATCTGATTCTCAGTCCTCCATCATCTTTACTCGTTTATGTATATGTTAATTATTCATCCTTTACCATGAAACCGACGTTTCCACCTCTCCACGTACTGTTGTTGCAGGATGGCGCAGAAATTGGCTATGGTGCAAAGGCACAGGAAGTCTTGGGTCAGGTTAGAGGAAGGTATATTTTCCAACTCGGAAGATTAATTGCTATGATCTCTAACTAGAACCGCGATCATGTTCATGGTTTGTTTCAATGGCAGAGTTTAATTATGCCATTCTATTTTTGCAGGGATTTCCGACATGAGAAGACGAAGAAGAAGCGAGGTAGTTACAGAGGAGGGCAAATCGATTTGCAATCACACTCGGTCAAGTTCAACTATTCGGATGAGGAGTAGCCTATTTTCAGCATTCTTTCATGCTGTTTTTTGTCATTATGGGTTTTGCATTTATAAGCAGAACGATAAAAGATTTCGTTAAGCTTACAAGTTGACCCTATCAATATAATCCCACATTTGAAATTAATTTCTTCAAGTGTTTTTGACTTGTGTTAATTCATGATATTAATCAATCAAGTCTCTTAATATATGAACATAAGGGATTGTTGTTTCCTTTTTATTCTCTCATTTGGTCATTTTTTTTATTTTTGAACTTTTTCATTTTCATTAGTTTAGTTCCCCGTTTTAAGGGTTTGGTTGATCGGAACAGATCTCACAATATTGTGTTTTTTTTAAAAATTGAATTCCAAATAGTTTGTTGTGAACAATTGAACCCCATGGGCCATGATATTGTAGCAAAGGTAGCATGAATAAGTTAACGTTAGGTCTTAGGGTGTGTTCCCTACGAAGAAAAATATATCTTTCATGAAAAATGTTTCATACAAAATAAGTGGTTTTATCACTTATTTTTTCTTGTTTGGTTGGTAAGTGAAAAAACATTTTTTGAAAATATGTTTTAGTCTTTGGTTAGAATGCAGAAAATATTTTTCTATGCTACTCTCTTCATCCACTTTCTCCCAAATCTTCATGTTTCCTATGCTCTTCCCGCTCCAATACCCAACGTTTCCAGTACTCTATTTTCTTCAAAAATTCAATTATTCTTTTAAAAATTCACACAAACCAAAAGGAACTAATGGATTGCTTTGTTTTTTCACCCAAAAATTATGTTAAACTTTATGCTGCATAACTAAAAAGAAAATACTCTTTTTAGTTGAAAAAGAAAATACACTTTTTACAACTTGAAAAACAATGTATGCATTTTGTTGAAATAAAAGAAAATATTTTTTACTACATTATTTTGTCAAAATATATATATATTTTTTTATACATCATAAAAAGTACTTTTTTTTTTGTTGTTGAAATGAAAGAACCATTTTGTTGTGTAGTTTTTGTAGATGGTTCTTAATCCTAACCCACGGGGTGTATTACATCCTCTTGTTTGTACAAGGGATAATAACTATAGCAAATGATAGTCTCATATTTTGTATCGTGGGATGAGATCAGATTATAAGTCCTAATCCCGCACTCTGCTACTTCTTTTTGTTAATATACAGGTTGGGATCAACCCTAAACCTCCTACCACCATGTTGAGTATTGACTTTAAAAAATATACTTTTACATCATAAAAAGAAAATATTTATTTTATTAAAATAAAATAGAAAGTACTCTATCTATATCATGAAAATATAATATTCTTAATAATATTTCTATTTAGAGTGGAGGGTGGGAGTGAGTTAGTCGGGGATAGGGTGGGGGTGGGTTGGTGGGGATAGG
>AWOL01S0113308.1:0-14649 GCA_000715115.1 Nicotiana otophora
CGCTTTTGAAGCGAGGCGAGCCCTTGTCGCTTTTTTGCGCTTCTCGCTCTTAAAAACACTGCTTCCACCCATTGAGAGATATTGCATCTGCCAAGTTACTAACCTTTTCTCCACTTTCTCAATCACATCATTCCACACCTCCACTGACTTATGTTTTGCTCCCAAGGGTAGTCCAAGGTAGGTAGTAGGAAATGAGCCAATGCCACAACTCATTATACTTGCCAGCTCATCTAAGTCAGGTACCACATTGACAAGATATATCATGCTTTTCAGCATGTTTATGTGTAGACCTGAAATAGATTCAAAAATAAGAAGGGTTAGATTAAGGCACTGCAGCTGCAGTCTTTCAGCCCCACAGAAGATTAATGAATATATTGTTCCTCCAAAGGTGTTTGGGTGTGTTTGCTTTGTCCATATTAGAAATTCTGAGAAACTTGATCCTAGAGCTATAAAATATTTTTTCATTGGGTATTCTCCGACATTGAAAGGTTACAAATGTTATCATCCTCCCTCTACGAGATCTTTTGTTAGCATAGATGCTACCTTTCGAGAATCTGAGCCCTATTTCAGTATTGCCCCATCACCTTTTCAGGGGAGAGCAGTAAGGAGGAAGATGTGATTCTACCTAGTTTCATTACTGGACCTCTTGATGACATTGTCACAGGGGAAAGTGAAATTGGAGAAAGAATTTAGGGGGGAGACTATTGGGCGTTTGGATAGGCCTGATTTGAAAACTTACTCAAGGAGAAATAGAGTAGTATAAGCCATCATGCAATCTACCAAAGCTGGACTTTCTTCTACTGGTGAGTTATCTACATTTACTAATGAGTTAGATGTACCTATCGCTCACAGAAAAGGAGTCAGATCTTGCACCACCAAACAGCCTTTATCTAATTTTGTCTCCCTCCTATAGAGCCTTTGCCTTGTCTATTTCTTCTGTGTCAATTCCCTAAAACTGGAGGGAAGCTTTTGCAGATCCTAAATGGAAGCAAGCTATGATTGAAGAAATGGAGGCCTTGTCAAAAAATGAAACTTGGGAACTTGTCACTTCACCACCATACTAGAGTTAGTTGGTTGCAAATGGGTCTTCACTGTGAAACGCAAAGTTGAAGGCTCGATTGAAAGATTCAAAGCAAGACTGGTGGCTAAGGGATTCACTCAGACTTATGGAGTGGATTATCAAGAGACATTTGCCCGTTTTGCCAAAATGAACACTATCAGGATTCTTTTGTCTTTTGCGGCTAATCTTGATTGAGACTTACAACAGTTTGATGTGAAGAATGCGTTCCTTCATGGAGACTTAGAAGAAGAGGTGTATAAGGAGATTCCTCCTGGATTTGATACTGAACAAAGTCAAGGAAAGGTGTGCAAACTGAAGAAAGCCCTGTATGGACTGAAGCAATCCCCTAGAGCTTGGTTTGACAGATTCTGCAACGCGATGATCTCCTTTGGCTACCAACAAAGCAATGTTGATCATACTTTCTTCATAAGACATCAAAAAGGTAAACTCACTCTTCTCATAGTTTATGTTGATGACATAGTAATGACAGGAGATGAAAAGGAGGAGATGAATCGAATGAAGAAGCTATTGGCACAGGAATTTGAGATCAAGGATCTAGGAAAATTGTAGTACTTCTTGGGAATTGAAGTTGCTAGATCAAAAAGAGAAATCTTTATTTCTCAAAGAAAATATATTTTGGATCTCTTGAAAGAAGCCGGTATGACAGGTTGCAAACCAGCAGAATCGCCCATTGAAAGTAATCACAAGTTACAAACAGGAGTTGGAGAGCCGGTTGGTAAGGAGAGGTATCAGAGGTTGGTTGGAAGACTCATTTATCTCTTCCGTACTAGACCTGACATAGCCTATTCTGTCAGCTTGGTGAGTCAGTTCATGCATGATCCCCGAGATCCTCATATGCAAGCTGTCTTTCACATTTTGCAGTATCTGAAATCTGTTCCTGGCAAAGGTTTGTTTTTCTCCAAACATGGTCACCTTCAGGTAGAAGCCTATTCAGATGCGGATTGGGCTGGATCTTTAGATGATAGAAGATCTACATTCGGTTATTGTACACTCATAGGAGGCAATTTGGTTACTTGGAGAAGCAAAAAAGCAAAGTGTAATTGCTAGATCAAGTGTGGAAGCAAAATATAGAGTTATGGCCCAGGGTGTCTGTGAACTTCTTTGGTTACTAAAATTACTAGAGGGATTGAGACTCTCTGAAAAGCGGAAACTTTCCCTATATTGTGACAACAAGGCTGCCATCAGCATAGCTCATAATCCATTCCAGCATGACCAAACAAAGCATGTTGAAATTGATCGACACTTTATCAAAGAAAAAGTTACGAGTGGTGTCTTGAGCTTGTTTCAAGCTAAGTTGCTCGGACACGGGTGCGGGTGTCCGACACGGGTGCGGATCTAGAGGTCGGATCTTTCAAGATGTAAATTTTAAGATTCAGGGATACAAATCCTAGTACGGATACGAGTGCGGGGATCCGACTAAAAATAATTTTTTAAAAAAAATCTCTCTAATTTATGAGAAATTTTATGGAATACTTACGTATAGCTTGTAAAGTGTGGATTTCCTTTTTATTCTCAAGTTGTAGATAAGTAAAAGATTGATTTCCTAGATATGTTATTTTCTTCAAATTTACCCTAGTTTTAGTTCTGATTTCGGTAATCAAATTGTATCTCGTCTCGAATTTTTCTATCCGTCGTGGTCAAAGTACCCAAATTTATTTGACCAGATCCGGTACGGATCCTATACCCACACCCATACTAGTGTCGTGTCGACACGGGTGTGGCACCTAAACTGCCATGTCGGAGCAACTTAGGTTTCAAGTGTAGTTAGAAAAGCAGCTAGTTGATGTGTTAACCAAGGGTCTCAACAAACGGACTTTTCATACACTGGTTTGCAAGTTGGGCATGTGCGACATCTTTGCACCATCTTGAGCGGGAGTGCTGATTGGCTTAATTATTAGGAAATATTTGATTCTGTTGATTTGATTCTGATTGAGATTTTATGTTATTCTGATTGATTGTAATTTATCTACCTTCCTAAAATAGTCATAGGACCTAGTGTATAAATACCTTTGCTTAGGGATGTAAGAAACACACAGAAATAGAAGAAGCCTTTTCTTCTTCTCAAAATCTACAAACAGAACTCTAGAGTATTAAAAAGAAGAGCTAATCTTTAGATAAATATTGTCCCACACTGGAGAAGAGTTATGTGTACTGTGTTTGACACCTATAAGATTTATCATGTATTCCACACCATCATCAAATCATCAATACATCTTTGCTTTTAACGTGGTACCAAAGCTTCAATGGTCTGAGCAAAGTAGACGGCATTGCCTCCTTGCCAAAGTTTTCTTTCTTTTCACAGTGTTATTATTCTTGTCTCTTACAGAAACCGTCTGATGACACCATTCCTTTTTCTGGTGATCGTTCTAGCTACACCAAGCCTATTTTTTGTTGATCATTCCAGCATCAACACGCCTCTACACGGTAACCACCACTTGTGGTGAACTTCTTTCCAGTGATCATTTCGGTTGCACTTCTTTCTGGCCATTCTTGTCGTTACTTTTCCAACAACTTTTTCATCACAATTTCGATGACCAAAATTTTTCCGGCAAGATTCCATGGACTTTCAAAGGCACCATTTTTCCTATAGTTGCTCCTACAGCACTATCCCGACGACCGTTTACTGCTGCTTTTCTATGTTCAAAGTGAACAAATTCAAGTTCGATTACTCACCTATCAGTTGTCGCGCTTCTTTCCACTAATTGTTTCAATGGCGCCATTTCTTTCTGGCCATTCTTGTCATCACGATTCAGACGATCAAAATTTTCCCCGCAAGATTCTATGGATTTTCAAAGGCATGTTTTCCCATAGTTTGTCCTATAGCACTATTCTGACGACTGCTTACCTCTGGTTTTCTATGTTCAAAGTAAAGAAATTCAAGTTGATTTACTCACCTTCAGTTTGAAGAGACATTTGGAATATTAAGGGGTCGTTTGGTACACGGACTAAATTATCCCGGGATTATAAGCCCAGGACTAATTTATACCACATGAGAGATGGGATAAAATAATCCCACATTTGATGGGATAAGGTGGGATAAGATGGGATATCCTGGATTAAGTCTGGGATTAAATTTATACCTTGTTTGGTTGGAGGTATAAATTTATCCCAGGATTAAGTCCAGGATAAATTTATACCGCCAACCAAACAGAGTATAAATTTAATCCTACATCTTATCCCACCTTATACCTCATACCAAACGACCCCTAAGTGTTAGTGTTATAAAGTTAGAGTTAGAATAATAGAAGAGTTCATTCTCAACAAAAAAAATATATATCATTTTTGCTAATAAAAAAGATAATATAGAAATATTAAGTTCTTGTTTCAGATATTATCCCACAATTGGGGAAATATCATGGCCATTGTTTTTGACACCTAAAAAAAGGCATGTCTTGTATTATTTTATCATCAAGTCATCAATACATCTTACCATTTTACAAATATTATAAGAACCCAAGAGCTGTCATCATCGAAAATATTGTTCTATGATAATAGGTCTCCCAACAAATTGGGAGCAACTTCGCACACATTTCAACAAGGAATGGATTTGTCATTTATGTTTAACTACTTGATAAAGGAAGGATTAATAAAAGAATCATGTCAAGTGCATCTTAAGATAGCCCATGGTCCCATTAAATGTTGCTAGAGTGTAATTTGATGAACTCAAAAGCAGAGAAGACAGAGGTCAAAAGTTAAAAGCTTATTCCTGTTTACCTGCCCCTACATGTTTGTCCTGCACATGCAAATCACTTTTGGAAGGCTTTTCATTGAGAGGAAGAAGATGACCATTCAGAGCACCTATCTGATGCAGCTTCTTACATGCATCCAAGCAGACGAGCTGTCTTGACAATTGAATATTCCTGCATTCTGGACCAACCATTGTTTGGAAAGCTGCATTTGTAGGTAATGTCAATTTACACTGGTACAAGTCCCCAGACAAGATGTACTCAAAATTGGGCTTTGGAGAGAAGAACCTGTGAGAAAAAATTTTATCATATTTTTAGACAATAAACAGATAGGATTCCATCTTTTTGTTCTATGTATACTCTTAATCTGGAATATGAGAGTAAAATCGAGACGTATCGAAAAGCATCAAATTTGTTAAATGTAAGAGGAGAACTTAAACCCAAGAGCAACATTTTCATACAGAACGGAAAATTTAAAACTGATGACTCCCATGACATAATAATTTATTGAAAGCAAGAATTGCCCCTTGCACAGTCAAATGTGAAACATATTTGTGGTGTATGCAGAACTTGTTGAAGAAGTGAGCCACCCATCACTTGAAAATATAACGCCTCGTTGTTGAAGAGTCTACATAATGTACACCAAAAAGTTTCTTTGGAGAGGATCCAGTAATTGAAGTTTGAAGTGGTAAGGGGGAAAAATCAGCACAATGGAGAGGAGACGACACTGGAAGCTAGATTCACTGGACTTGTGTTGCATTTTGTATACGGATGACTCAAGGTGTCTGATTCACCTTGACCCGTAAGTTCAGGAAATGTATACACCACAAAAAGGTAGGGACAAGTAACAAAAATCTGATAAATAGTTTAGCATATCAAATATGAGGATCAAAATTTATTGTGATTGAACATAAGTGGTAGTACGTCATCACTGCACAGTGGTCTTAGGCTACAACCCGAAAGAAACTTATCATTTCTCTTCTTTCAACCACCACGGACTTTAAAAAGCCTAATGGTTGTAGAGAATGAAGAGAAGGAAAAGTGTGTTTTGCACCTGTCCTTTTCAGTATCACTTAGCCACTGATTTACTGTTACATTTTCTTTTTTCTTTTAAGTTTCCCATTTCTTTTCTTCTTTTTTTTTTGTTTTTGGATTAGTAGTAGGCATCTTAAAGAAGCCTAATGGTTGTAGATTATGAAGAGCAGAAAACGTGCTTTTTGCACACAAGCTGTCTTTCATTTGTGCAACAGCCAAGATTTACGCTATTTTCTTTGTCTCTTTTCCTCCAGTTATTTTCTTGTTCCATTCTTTTTTTCTTTTGTCTTTTTGGATTAGTACCTTGAATTTCGTAAGTCTTGTAACAAATGAAAACACTAATGTCGATGATGGTCCAATATGAGATGTAAATAGACTGTATCCCACTTAAAGTCCCATACACAAACCTCCTGTACTCTCATGCAAGTACACTGGCTAAGTTAAAAGGATTTTGCATACCACAGGCCTATCCATAAGTTACTGAGCTTAGGGTTCATGCATGAGGCAGAGAGCAGTGGGCCAGTTATTGGAAGCCAACAGGTGTCAACTACAAAATTTTGAAGCAAACAATAGAATGAGGAAATTGAAGGTTTGATAGTAATTGATGATAGTAGCGTTCCAGTCTAGATCCTTCTTGTGCTCAAGTATATTGAAACAATAACATCATGCAACCAACTGTTCCAAGATTTCTATATCCTTCCAAGAAAAAGTTATTCGTTCCCAAGCGGCTCTAAGCAGGAAACACATCAAAACTCGTTATAATCTAATCTGGGGTCCTGGATTCTGGTTTTAACCATAAATTTATGTGCGCTTATAAATAAAAATTCATTATTTGAGTTGAAGATATGAGAATCCATACTTATCTCCGGGTAGCATTTCACAGTATTTATTCAAGAGACTGACACTAGAATCTGCAGTTACTGAAGCTCCAGTTGCCTCCACATAATATACATTAGTTTCCTTCACTAGACAAGGTTTCACAACACAAACATCAGGGTCTCTTTTTATAGCTGTATCTGTCACAGAATATTCACTCCTAATGATATCAAACATCTGTTCTCTGTGCTTCATGTTTCCCCTGAAATCAAAATCAAGGTTAGACACTTAAAATCAATAGATTTATGAAAGCCAAAAGTGGGTCAGGTATGCAGTTCCTTCACCTCTCAAGCATTAGTATATACAGAGATTCAGTCTGACGAGCTCGTCCCCTAGACTGGACATAACTTCGAACTGTTTTTGGTAAATCAAACCGTATCACAGAAGAACAGTGCGGAACATCAATTCCCTCCTCAACCACATCAGTGGCAAATAATAAATTGACCTGTAATGATAAAAAGAATAGGGAAAATATAAGATAAGAACAAACTAGTTAAAGGGACTCACCAGAAAGTATTTATTTCAAATCTAATGGGATGTATACATGTAAGTACCTTTCCAGAGCGAAAACATTCCAAGGTTTCTTTTTGCACTTTTGGTGTCAGTGCATCAACTGATGTGTTTGTTCCAGTCAAATATGCTATTGTGAAATCTGAAAACCAGGTCATTTTCTTCATAACTCTTTCAATTACTTTAGCTGTGATAATTCTTTCAACAAAAACGAGACAGCGTACTTGTGTAGCTTTCCTGCATGCACGGATTGGAGCTTTAAGCTTGTGGAAAGAGAATACCAAGAAGACACATCTAAAGATAGTAATATGTTTGGTAACAGAACCAGATGTCGAGTTCATTACCTAAGGGATTTAAAAATTTCAAGAAGCACATGCAGTTTTGAAGATATATGGCCCATTGACAGTGTTGCTGACGAGTCATATCCAACATCTAGAAGACTCTCACAGTCTGGGGAATTGAAATAAATCAAAACTTGCCAAGAACTCAAAACTCAAAATCTGGAATTTTTAAAGTGTTAATATGGTAAAAGCCAAATCAGCAGGATTACGGGAAAATTCAATTATTATCTACTGCAGAACAGACAAGAACCAAAAAGATGGAGCAGAAGCTATCTAGCAGTGTTTACACTAATTGACCCATAAAAAACATAACCAATCAGCAGAAAACAACACTTTACAGGAAACAAACCAAGTTACAATTTTGTCAAAGCTCAGAAGAAATTGTAACACAATGATACTTTTTTTTATAAGGGAAAAAAACAAGAACAAAAGGATATAGAAAGAATGAATGTGATAATATATATATAGCTGTCCTGGTTGATGGATTAGTTGACATGGGAGAAGGTTCTATGGAAAAATATAATGATCTTGATTCAATAATGTCCACAGGTCTAGAAAACAAGTAGCATGTAGTGAAAAAAGATATGCATGTAAATGAAAGGAACATGCCTAATTTATGACATAGTAAAATAGAGTGATCAAGAAATGATCTCCGAGAAGGTGGTTTTATTTGAAAAAAAAGGGAGAAAGAAAAAGAGATCAATGACAATACAATCAATAAAAGAACCTTTTTTGATAAGGACAGTCAATAGAAGAACCTTATGAGCTCCTGGTACACTAAAAGTAATGTGTAACATTTGCAAAGAAACTGAGGAAGCAACAAGGAGCTGAATGAATACTCCCACTGTTTCAGATCAAAAGAAAAACAGATTCTTAACAAGAAATCTATGTCGGAAATGCTGGAACTATGGCAAACCCTCCACCGGAAAGAATCATAAGTCAAGTTCCGTTACCAGGATGATAGAATATACTTGTTTGCAATCGAAGAAGAACCCAAAAAAGAACCCTAAAAATAATAGTGATAACGATGACAACAAAGAGGTCTGCAAACATATCTGCATAAACAATAGATAGAACAAACTCAAGTACCTTGTGGCATTGATTCCTGAATAATTGACAATGCCTCTTCCAAGAAGTATCTCTGTTGGAGAGAACTTTTCCTAAGAATCTCATTTTCCTCTTTGTCATCAGGGACATTTTCCAAACAGACCGTAACAGCCTACAATATGAGAGATGAAAAAACTATCAGAGCCAGATTTAAGAAATTCCAAAACAATGGTAGATAGATTTGAAAGGAATGTCAGACAAGGGATGCAGAACTCTTGAAGAAAACATAGAAGCTGGTAGAGATAGCCAGAGTTTAGAAAAAAGTCCCGATAGTCCAGTATAAACCCAAGCTTCTACCAACTAAATGTGTCTTCTTCCCACTATAGTGAAGGATCTTCCATCTCACCATGGCAGGAACCTCGCTAACCTTCTCGGCCAGTAAGTCTAACCACAGGGATCAAAGGGCGAGCAGCCTCCAGGTTTAATGATTTGGTGGGATCTACAGATGTGTAGTGGCTGGTGAACCGATTCTTCTTCTTGCATGAAGATTCAGACAATACCGAGCCATAGGCAGCCACAAAATGCAGGGATGCTGAGTTCATCAATTGGATAAAGGCCAAGAAAGCACATTGAAGCAACAGAGAAAAAAGAATTCAAGTACACTAGTCAGAGGAAAAGAACACCTTTCATAAGGTCACTGTTGACCACATTACAATTCATTCAGTGAGGACTCAATTCTTTTAAGTTTTCCTAATTCTTACTTTGATTTGCTATATTGGAAGATGAGACGTCCAATAGGTTTCCTCATTTCTTTTGGAACGAGAGAAATAGGAGGGCTTTGAATGGGATAGAGAAGGACTTTGTACACTTGAGGAATAGCCTCTTATCCCTCATTTCATTTTGATGCACCCACGAGGTTCTTATTTGTATAGAAGATTGGGTGTTGTTCGTTAAAAAGAAAGACACATCTTTTTGTAAGGTTTTCTGCTTTTTGGTATACTACTTGTATACGGGTGCTTGTTCGCCCTTCATTAATAAACTTTTATTATCCTATTAAAAAAGTCCAACAGGTTTCCTTAACTTTCTAGGAAAAGAACTCCACTTTTTGCTTTTGGACAGAAGAAGATATTTTGTTAGTAATAGATGATTAATGAGAGAACAAGGATACTCATTGATACAAGACAATGAATAAATCAAAACCACCAGTTTTTTTAAAAAAAATAGTACATCAAAAGCAGTTTTATATGAGCTTAGATTCCATGAAGTAACTCTTTGCAGCAACCATATCCCATAGACTTTCAGGAATAAAGTGATCTTCACGCAAACAAGACAAGCATTCAAGAAGGGCAAGCAAGCACAATCCGGAAGAACAAAAAGGATTTCCTTAATTTGGATAAGTAAAGTTTAGTCATAAATGAGCATTAAGCTAGTGCCGCATAGATGTACAACTGGCAATAGCTCCAAGGACCTCAAAAAAATTATACGAAGCTACCTGAAACAAAAGGTTACGTAAACTAACCTAATCCATGGTGCGTATGAAAACCTTCGTCTTTAAGGGATCTCTTAGATTACACCGGACAGAAATCTTTTTTTGGCTCGTTGCCTGATTTTATTAGGTAAAACACCCTTATTTACGTCTTGTTTAGCTTGACTAAGAACTAAAGGAAAATTGTGCAGAAACTTTTGGAAGCCGACTTGAATAAAAAGAGAATCCTGCACTTTTACATTTTCTTTTTAAAAAATATATAATTTTCATTAGTATTTACTCCAATAGATCTTACATATCACGCATACAATGGTATTGGAATATGTAAAATGGCATCTGCAGTCCTTGTAATGACTTCTTTTTTTGCTTCTTTTTCTTTACTTTTGTGTGTGTGGGTGTGGGAGTTGTGGGGGGGGGGGGGTGCCTCCATTTTGTTCCTGCCATATGCACCAATAAAGGCATTCAGGAAAGAATTCTGAAAACTCTTATGAAGCTGCCCACACAGAATCCATGGCAAGAGGACTTCTAACAGAAGTTAGCAGAGCCATGGAATACCTCCAATGACATAGATTAGTGTGCAACAAGAGCAGCCATTCACAATGCATGGAACATGATTGACTGTTTGTTCAACTTTCATACAGAAATACATCCATTAACAAGGACTTATTTTCCCTTTTTTTCCAAGGCTATCCCCTGTTAAGGGAGTCTAGAAACCAGAATTTTAACACAGAAGAGAAGGTTTTCTAAGACCTTTGCTTTGCCGAATAATTCTCCAAGTTTAAGAATAAAAAGATGTCATATAACGCATGCTCCAGCTATAAACATAGATTCTATTGAGTTGTGTAAATTGCCTCATTTAAAATCTTAAATAATTAGAGAGGTGGCAAATTTCTTTATTTTAAGTCTATATTGTGTCCCCCATATGCTGGCCTTTTACATGAGCCAAATTCTTTCATGGCCAAACACGCGGAATTGTGTGACCGCTTCCTCTAAAGATTAAGCTAGTAGAAGATGTGATACATGTCAGTATGTATGAATGAATGTGTATGCTTCCATAAACAGAAAGAGAAGATGAAAGTTATTTCCATCATTGGAGTACCTAGATGCATGCATGCCCTTCAATTAGTGTGTATATTACCAAGAAATGAAAGCAAATAACAGAACGTAAAACTACAATCATACCTCATACGCACATATGATGCCTAGATTTTCAAGGCAACACAATATCTTTGCATAAAAATTGGATAATCTCTTCCGAAGATTCATATAGTTGTCATCTGTATCTTTGTACTGACTTGATACTGACAGCTGCAAGTCAACTAATGCAGCATCAAACTGTTCATGAAAATTAGGAGAATCAAGTATAAGGGACTTGAGCTTTGAAAAAAAGTTAGCTCCTTAGATTCCCAAGAAGCATATTATTCATTCGGGGAACTGTGTCAAAAAGTACTTCATAATCAACATCCAGAAAAGCACCAAGGATTACTGAATAAGCAATGTATCTTTCCCAATATCTAAGTACACAAGCAAGCGCACGGCTACATCCACTTCCCTACCCACTCCAGAAAACGGGTAGAGGAAGAGTTAGGGCAAAATTTGAAGGTTATGGATGAGCTTAACATTCCTGGAGTTCAGCAGAACATTAATCATTTAAGTTTTTGGAAACACCACCATTGAAACCTATTGAAAGCGTAGATTGAACTGTGCCCTTTCATAGGAAAACATCAAGACAGTGAGGATCCTTATAGATCAGTAAAACTCACACACCCAAAACCATCTAGTAGGTCTGCAATAAGACCACATAAGGGGAAGTAAAGATAAAACCTACAGGCACCCTCTTAAAGTTTTAACCCAACTCACAAAAACTTTATGTTCTTTTTTCTTTTTCTTTCCTTGTAAGTAGTTATTGTCTGACCAATCGTCTCGGACACCAGAGTGCCCATCCCCGCCCATTTTGTCTCGCCCTAAATGGAATGGCTCTCTTAGTTACGCTGCACCCCGACCCGAGTCCCCACGTCACTCAACAATTTCTGCTTCTCCCAATGGGAGCCTTTATTAGTAAGAGCGCGTGGAACAGGGGAGGCGGATCACAACAGTCCCTACTGTTTATTATCTCTACTAATTTAGTTTCTGTTTGATAGTTGCTTAGATATGTAAATATATCATAATGCATATACCGAAGTCTAACATCAGTCAAATGTACAATATACATTGTAAAGTAGTCTAATAAAAGCCTAGGTGCAAGACGATTGTATTCACATATATTCTCAATCTTTTCTCTCGTATCTCTTAATTCTCATGGTATGTTGTATATTTACAAGTGATATCCTGAGGAGGAAACATGGTCGTCATAGATTTGCCAGTGATACTGGATGTAAACATTGTAAAATGTGCTTATAAATGCTTTTAGGCATAGGACGGTTGTCTTTATGCTCTCTCTCAATTATCTTTTCCCTTTCTCTTATTTCTCACAATTCTAAACGTTCATTTATTTATTTTTAAATATCGTTAATGAACAATGGTCAGAGATCACCCTTGATTTCAAAATCTAAAGATTGCAGACACGAAAGAAAAGAAAATAAACATAAAGAACTAAATGGATATAGATTACAATGTACGGACCATATCATTTATTTAATATGGTATAGTCATTTGGGCGTTTACCTTTGACCATGAAGCTTCCAATTTTGCCTTTATTTCTAAAGTCGAAGACACTATTGGATCATAGAATTTACAAGTCTCCTTTGCAGAAGGAACAAATTCGTCCAGCCCCACCCTCTCCTCTGTTGCATATATCTATACAAGACGAAACCATATATTCATGCATTAGAAACCATTACACTGGCTACGATTAACAAAACCATTCACAAGCTGCAACAAGGTGACAGGATTTGCCAGAAGATTACCTGGGAATCAAGAAGACTTTCAAGTTCTGATATTTGCTCCTCGCAGTCTGTTGAAGATGAAACACCTGATCGAGAGGGTATGTTAAGTAAATCCACGAAAGATCTAAAACCATATATATCAAATTCATATTGGCTAAGACAGCTGCAAATAAAAAGTATTAGCATATATCCAAAACAAAAGTTGGAAGGAAGATTGACCAACTGCAAAGGAAAGGAAAGTGTAAGCCTAGTCCAATTGAAAAGACAGTATAGCAGAAAAACTATGTCGAGGAAGAAAAAGGTCAATAAAAGAAACTCTTAAACCCATTAAATGAAAATGGGTCCCAGATAGCCTTTCAAAATCATTTTGTTACTCTATCTATTTCTGTTACAATTAAACTAACTTTGGACCAAGGAGTATAGATATTTGTCACTATCAGTCATCATGTGACACATTGATAAACAAGCAAACAGTGAATTTAAAAGGTCTCATTCACAGGAAAGAAGAAAATATTTGGGGGTGGGGGTTACTATTCCCTTTCGTCATAAGCGATGCTAGAGTTTCCTCTTTTGCCTGAAAAATCCCTTTTCTATGTTTCATTTATTTATTTATTTATTTATTGATGAGAGGGATGATTTGGGCAACGAGAAGCAGACAGAGCACGAGGAGCACGAGGAACTGAGGAAGATCAAAAGTTACCTTTTCTAGTCACAGGGGTAGCAGTCATCCCAAAAACCTTTGATGTTCTTGTGGATTGATGATAGAACTCCTTTGTTGGTTATAGAGGATGCACAGGAGCATGTCCAACAGGATAACGAGAAGACGAGAAAAGTTTAAGAAGGGAATTAAGAAAAAGTCACATGAAAGAAGTGAGGCTTACCATCATAATCATTTTATAGGGATGTTTACCACTGGCACGATGACACTCGTCTAGTATGAGAAAGCACACTCTACCAAATTTTATGTAACCCTTTCTCAATGCATCCAAGAAAATTTGGGGTGTCATAACCAAAACCTGTGAGATCAAAAGTAATTGCAGTTATATCAAGTAATATTTAAAGCACATTCATAAATGGAGAATTTAAATGATTTATATATATTAAACTCTTTAGAAAAGTTATTTAAAAGAACATGTGGTAGCATTACTCAGCAAGAAGTCAATATAAAGAAATCAAAACTGCAAAAGTTTCAAGTCAAAGTAGTATGACCGAGTCCAATGTGGGATCTGATAGACTCAACGAACTTCTTTTTTTTTTTGATAAGGTAAATTGTATTAATCAAAAGGGAGAAAAAACTCCCGCATACAAGAAGTATACAAAAAGTAGAGAATTTACATCAGAACATGATTCTCTACAAATGACGCCCAATCTTCTACACAAGTAGGGGCTACATGTGTGCACCAAAAAGCGATCAAAAATAAAAGACTATTCTTAAGGTGTGGAAACGGAGACTCAATCCCCTCAAAAACTCTCCTATTTCTCTCTCCCCAGACTAACCATATGAGAGCTAACAGGGCGAACTTCCACGCCTTTTGCTTGCTTCTTCTACGGAAACCGGCCCAGCTATATAGCATTTCCTCTACAGTGTTTGGCATCACCCATTGAACACCAAAAAGATTCAGGATTGCCCTCCATAAATCCCAGGACACAGGGCAATGCAGCATAAGATGATCAACTTCTTCCCCTGAGCTTTTACACATGT
>AWOL01S0113308.1:16288-40221 GCA_000715115.1 Nicotiana otophora
CGTGTAAAGAGAATGAATCTTAGGCCTAACGCAACCCAAATGCTAGCTTATGAGGTGAGGATTTATTTTTGATAAGGTAAATTGTATTAATCAAAAGGGAGAAAAAACTCCCGCATACAAGAAGTATACAAAAAGTAGAGAATTTACATCAGAACATGATTCTCTACAAATGACGCCCAATCTTCTACACAAGTAGGGGCTACATGTGTGCACCAAAAAGCGATCAAAAATAAAAGACTATTCTTAAGGTGTGGAAACGGAGACTCAATCCCCTCAAAAACTCTCCTATTTCTCTCTCCCCTGACTAACCACATGAGAGCTAACAGGGCGAACTTCCACGCCTTTTGCTTGCTTCTTCTACGGAAACCGGCCCAGCTATATAGCATTTCTTTTACAGTGTTTGGCATCACCCATTGAACACCAAAAAGATTCAGGATTGCCCTCCATAAACTCCAGGACACAGGGCAATGCAGCATAAGATGATCAACTTCTTCCCCTGAGCTTTTACACATGTAGCACTAACTAACATGTGTAATTCCTCTCTTTCGCAGATTTTCAGATGTCAAGATCACTCCCTTCGCTGCTAGCCATGCAAAGAAGCACACCTTCGTGGGCGCCTTAGGAATCAAGATCGATGAGTATGGGAAAGTAGTCTCCTGTCTCACCAACATACGCTGGTAGAAGGACTTTACGGTGTGAACAAACCATCGCCACGCAACCCCCATCTCCAAGAATCATAAGATGGATGGGGCATATCTTGCCCGTATAGCAGTGCCAACAAATTTTGGAGCTCCGCAATCTCCCAATCTAGCATGTTCCTTCTAAAATAGAGGTCTCATACTATCCCCTTCATGCTCCTTGCGAATTTGTTGGACTATCAATTTCTTCTGGTTTGAAACTCTGAAGACGTGGGGGAAAGAGACCCTCAGAGTAGCCTCTCCACACCACCTGTGATTCCAAAAGCTGATTCTCCTTCCATCTCCCACCTTGTAAGTGATGTTGCCATAGAAAGCTTCCCAGTTCTTCATGATGTTCCTCCACATGCCACACCCGAACGGTGCTGTGATTGCCTTGGTCCTCCAACCCCCTCCCGTGGAATCGTACTTTTCTGCTATGACCTCTCTCCATAGAGCATGCTCTTCTACCCCGAATCTCCACAGCCACTTCCCCAGCAAAGCTCTGTTGAATACCCTGAGATCTTTTACTCCAAGTCCACCCCACTGCTTTGGCACTTAAAGCCCTAATAGACCTGGAGCACTTTCTAAAGTTTTTCGCCTTTGACAACACTGGCGTGGATTGATTTTCCATCATACTAAGATCACAATTAGCATGCACAGAATAATAAGTGCGGCACTATCTTTGCAATGCTTGGAAGACGAATCATAGATATTAGGATCAACAACCAGAAAGCGGCATGCTTGGCACAGCGCCTTCGAGTTTAAAATATATTCAACTAGGAATTAAGTACTACAACAACAACATACCCAATATATTCCCACAGTGTGGGATCAGGTAAGGGCAATGTGTATGCAGACCTTACTCTTACCTTGTGCAGGTAGAGACATTAAGCACTACAATCATAAAATCAAAAGGTTGATGATTTGAATTTGTTTTTTCTTTCAAAATGTTTGTGCGGTGTCCATATCCTCAGCAGGGCAATCAAATAACTTTACATACAAATCTGCTAGTCAATGATATGAAGCTTTGTGCATGGTGGGACTTGACCTGTTTAAGAGTTTTACTTCAGTGAACAAGGAATGCTCTTTGATTATTACATATGACTATCTATCAAATAATAATATCTTGACTACAGAACCACAAAGCTAGTCGTGTCTTGAGATTGGAAAAGTAACCTTCACCTTGGCACAGATTGTGTTACCTTAGATATCAGCTTCATCGATTATCATACAATTATTTCAGCACAAACACATTTTAGCGCAGAAAACCAAGAAAGGGAACAACTTACGTCATTATCATCAGTTTCGGTTTTCCATTTTTCTGCATTCCAGTCATCAACTCCTTTGGCCCCATAGTATTCTTGAACCGCAAGCTGCGTATGATGTCGTATAACCTCGTATTGCTGCAACAATGTTGTAAATAAACAAGGATTAGTATCATCAAAATTGAGCACATTCCAAAGTACCAAATTTGATAAAAGCTCAAACTCAAACTTTTCAGTTGATTGCAAATCCTTATCAAAAGAATAAAGTTGATTGCAGATCATTTAATGCTCAAAGCCCCTCTATAGTCATAATTTTGGAATGAAACATGCGTTCAGGACTTCTAATGAATAGAGCACAGTGGAAGCTCTAAAAGTTTGAGTGGCATTGTTTGAAAATCAAGTACTTCCCCTTGGAAGACAAATTTGATTTCTATTTTTCTTTTTCTTTTTCTTTTTGGTCCTTTCATTTAGAGATTTCTATTGTATAAGTCTGTCAGAGTACATCTATCCCACTGCTTCACGCTTGGGCTTGTGACCTCAATAAATTTCTGAGAAGAATATAGCTCTCCTCTTCAGTAATCACTCTTCCCTCTTTTAGTCAAGTATCATACTCCAATACAATGGACATGGTTTAATTAAGTCATTTTGACAGCAGAGGGATGGGCACCATTATCCACCGAGCTTTGAACCGTGAGTCACTAGCCCTCGAGGATTTCTCAGTTATCAAACATCAATAAATAATAATAAAAATAAAGAGATAAAGACAGTGAACTTCAGTTATATGTAGATACTAGCATGCTTTCTACAGAAACAGATAGTTTCATAAAACAACAAAATGCCGCTTTTTTGCAAAAACTTTCTATGGGAAGACAACAACAACAACAACCCAGTATAATCCCACTAGTGGGGTCTGGGGAGGGTAGTGTGTACGCAGACCTTACTCCTACCCTGGGGTAGAGAGGCTGTTTCCAATAGACCCTCGGCATCCTTCCCTCCAAGAACTTCCCACCTTGCTCTTGGGGTGACTCGAACTCACAACCTCTTGGTTGGAAGTGGAGGGTGCTTACCATCAGAGCAACCCACCTTGTCAAGTGATACTTAAACTAATATTTGTCATTCAAACTCATAAAACAAAAGTAATTGTATATTCGGAAATGTATCATTTAAAGATTTCACAATGACTAAGGAAAACAAAATCATCAAAGTGCAAAATAGCAAACATACTAAACAAATAAACAAGAATATAATCTTGGTACTCCATACAAAAATCACAAACAATTCCAATAGATATTCACATTATCTTCATCACAAGTCACATAATTCCAAATCAAACATTTAATACTCATTAGTTGCATAAGTGAGTAGAAAAAGACTGAAACTTCCAAAGAAGCCCACAGGCCTAAGTAATGCTGTGAAAGGCAAATTCTCTGAAAACATAAGATACTTAAATACTAAATAAAAGTATAAAAACATATATTGTAAGCAACTTATGAGCAAAAGAAAGAAAAATGCATACAATCAGTAATTCTTTTTTTGGATTTATTTCACGATCCGAGTTTGAACCAAAAACCAAAAAAAAAATAATTAAACTCTTCATCCGAAACCAAACCAAAAAACCAAAAACATTTCTTAACCAAAGACAAAAAAGGAAAAAAAAGGGAAAAAAATTCAAAACCATCAAGATGAAGAAAGTATATCATTTACCAGATGAATAGTAAATTGATCAAGTTTTATGGGAAGGGAAATAGCAATATCAAGTGCAATAACAACACAGAAAAAAAGGGACCTAAAAAAGAGGACCATAGTTTTTTTGTGATAACCATGGTAGCCGGGTCAGCTTGCGCATACCTCCACTAATTACAGGGGTACCTGCTACCAACGAATGGGAAGAAATCACCCAATATTTTTGCCTAAGATTTGAACCTCAAACCTAAAAAAAAGAAGATCATAATTGGACTTTTCTTTCACCATTTTTTTCCAACAGTGGTGCTGGTTCTACTTAGCCCAAAACCTTAACTTCACCCAGCATAATCAAAACTTTCTAAACCCCATTCTCTTACTCAACCAAAATTCTGGCCAAAAAAAAGGAACAAGTATGAAAAAGATAAAGAAAAAAAAAGGAGACATGCCTGATGAACAAGATGAACAGTGGGTGCCAAGAATACAATAAACTTCTTCTCATCACCAGTCCTCAATGTTTTACTAATTTCTCTGATCATCATCACTGCTATATATGTCTTGCCAGCCCCAGTTTCCAATACACATATAGTGTTCCTCCTCATTGCCACTTCATATACCTCCAACTGGTAACTGAAAAGTAAAAAGCCCCAAACATGCAATTTCATCAAATTTCAACAACTTGTTTTAAAAAAATATATATAAGAACCCAAAAAATCTTGCATACTCTCTTGGAATAAAATCTTCCTTCTGCTTCTTCTCTACAGCCATTTGTTCAGCTTCACTACATAAGTCTTCAAAGTTTCTCTTCAATGGATTTTCTTTCTTCTTCTCCATTGTTTCCCTTTTGAGTTTTCTCCTCAAATACAAACTGGAAAGTTACCAATGCCAAGGGCGTGAAGAATCAAGGAGTGAAATTTGTACTCATATTCTGCATATAGAGGAGACTCGGCCCAATAAAACAACTTTTTGAGTTTTTTTGGTTTAAAACTTTTTGAGTTGAGTGAGTTGAGTAAATATGAGTCAATTAATTTATATTCTATATTTTGGAAAAATATACCCTATACTTTACGTTATTTAAATTAGTGGCTGGCTGATAATTTAACTTGAACAATTAATATTCTCAAAAATTATAGTACTACTTTTTTTGTTTCATTATTTTACAACGCAATATCGAAATATCTTAGTTTGATTTATATATTATATCAGTAGAAGAAAAAATAGTACTATAATAACAATTTAATTGAAAAATGCTAGTATATTATTACTTTTTTACTAAATAAATAAAGTTGAATTTTAAAACTGGTATAATTTTATGTAAAATATTTACTACTACTATTAGAATATTGGCTTCTTCTTTTCTTTCTTTTTTTTTGTCTAGAATATTGGGGTTAAATATTTGGATCGTTCCGAGTTGCAAAGAATTATAAATTGGGGTAAAGTACACGTGCTTATCATGCTCCAAGCTTTGAAGAAAGGGACCCTTTGGGCTTTGGGAATAATGTGACAGTGTTAAACAATTCCAGTCAAGAGTGAAAACGTGGAAACCACGGACCAATAGAAAATTGCTAAGTAAAGTGAGAGACTCTTTTTCTTTTCTTTTCCTTTTTTTTTTTGGTACTAACATCTTGACGTGTTAATGGTTTTTGGAAAGAGCGAGAAACGGAAAAAAATAGTTTTTCCCCTTGAAACAAAAGCAGAAACAGTTTTAACTTTTTTTTTTGTCAAAAATATCCTTAACAAAATATGATATATAGTAAAATAACTTTGCTTATTTTAAACCTAATACTTACAATTAGAGATTATATTATTGAACTCTCCTAACGTATTAATATTTCTTTTTATTTTAGGATAGCTTTCTAATATATACTGACATTTGGGATGAATATTTTTATATTTTTTAAATAATTTTTTTAATATATTTAAATTATCTTGAAATAATTAAAGTACTTTTTAATTTTATTTTCATGTTTTATTTAAATAAAATAAAAAAACTTAATTATTATCTTTAATAATAAATATTTGAGATTATTTATTTATTCATATAATATTAACTATTAAGTAGATCTCTTCATGTTGTTATTCGTAATTTGATACTTAAAAATACTTTTTAAAAAACTTGATCAAACATAAATTATTGCACAAAAATATTTTTCAGATTGATCAGTCCAACACAAACTGTTTATCGTGAAAAGCAATTTTGGAAAAAAAGATTTTTTCACCTTGGCCGACAGGCTATTTGGTTTGAAAGTACAGTACTTAGTGAAAAGTGAACAGTTTGAGATTTTTCCGTTTGGTTTTAAATAGTACGAAAATCCTTCTACTTCTTGTTACTATAGAAATACCCTCATTCTGTTTGAAATTTACACCCGACTCCTTCTTATCTTTTGTGTTAGGGACATGGAGTATATAGGGGAAATATAGGTAAAGACAAATATAATCGTGTTTATATGAAATTTTGCTTAAATTTTAAATTCAAAACATAAAATTATTGGTTAATTGAGTTTAATTCATTTTTAATCATAATACAAGTCTGAAATCTTCTTTATGATTAAATCAAGGAACTTAATTTTCTCTATTATCTATTCCCCTAATCAAAAAGATGATAATCCCTCTTCCCTCCAACTGAAAAGACAAAAGCTCTCATTGCTAAATCTGGTCTCTAGCTTTTATTCTAGGCAATTCTATTATTTGACATATATATATATATATATATATATATATATATATATATATATAAAGGATGGAAAAAGAGTGCTGACTTAGCACTTTGGCCAAAAAAGCTAATTATTTTCTCCTTTTTTTGACTTTTTTCCCTTTATTTCTCCATTTACCTCATCTCATTTGTAATAGCCAAAAGTGGTAGGAGTAACTATTAAAAATGAAACGACACTTTTCCAATTCTTATAATGCAATCTTTCTGTTTTCCTTTAAAGCAGTAATTGTTACATGTACCGTTTCTTCTACTAATGTGTTACTTTAAAAGAAGAAGAAAACTTAAAAAGGACATTTTTTATTATTATGATAACACTTTTTCCTGCTAAATACCTTTCCCTCGGCCCCAGCAAATATTTAACGGCAAGATAACTTGCTATGACAAGCACCAAATTCACTTATCTTCTCTATCTTTTTGGAGGATTAGAATTATACGTACCAGTTAGCCTAAGATGGTGATCTAGGTGTATCTTTCTCTCAAGTGTTGTTCGTAAATCTGTGAAATTCTCCATTATGGTCAGGGTTTAATTTCTGGACACGGAATGAACTTTTCTCACATTTTTTTTTCCACTTTTTATATGAGTTTATTTTTGGTTGCAGGTGATGCGTTCATTTCTCCATTTTTATTCATGTTCCAAGTTTCATTCTTATTTCTTTTTCGATTAAATCGCCATCCATCTTTATCTATTGGCAATTATAATTGATGACTTGCATTAAAATATGTTCACCTGTAGTAGTTGGAGTCTTGGAAGAAAGGAGAACCGTTAATCATCTTTAAATTGGAAGACAATGAGTATTCAACAAGGAAATTAGAGACGAAGAAGATGATGCATACAAGAAACCATAAAAAGGGTTATTTTTAGACTGTTGAATTCAAGGTAATCCTCTTCATGTCTGTGTAGCAGGACCGTAAGAGTATGTTTTATGAGAGGCCATGTACTTAGAATAAGTAATTGTCTTTTTTGTATTCTTTTTTCTTTTATTTTCATTTTATTTTATGAGAAATTTTCTTTTTGTTTGGTTACTTATCTTTGTCTGTGGGTTTGCAAAATTCTGACTTCTCCATTGAGTAGATAATTTGTTTGGTTCTATGAATCTATTTGGGGGATGGGTGGCGGCAATTTTTTTATTTTCTTCCTCAAGTAGGTTTTCTAAAAAAATATATAATTTTCTTAACTAGGTTTAATTTAATTTTGTTTCGTTCACTTTTGTTAGAGAAGAAAATGGAAATGATTACTTATTTTTGCCTAAAATGATTTTTATTTTAATTTTAGTGTGTTTCAGCAAATCTATTAGATTGGTGAAGTACTTGTGAAGAAAATGGACATGAGAAAATATTCCCAAGTTTAGTGAGGTTAAATTTTAATTTCTTCTCTTTTCTTCAATTCTTTTTGCTTTTTGGGTTGAAATGAAATGAGAATTGTGTTTGGGAATTAGTTAATATAAAAACATCAAATTATTTTGTCATCTTAGAAATCAAGAAATGAGGTGGAGTTATATATATAGTTTTGAGATGAAATTTAAAGTAATTTGAGAATAATTTTTTTCCCTGGATAGTTCATCTTCGAAAAATGAAAAATATCTTGACAGATTTTGCTGAATGTAAGGTACCTTAATTTAGATGGAAATTAAGTTTGCTTCATACTGACTGTTTATATGCCCTTGGCTTTGGTTCCTTCTTCGTCCATTCTCTTAGATGAGAATTAATTTGTTTGGTGGTTAGTAGGAATATGATAAGTTGTCAAAGATAGAAATGATAAAGAATATTGCCTCAATAGTATAGAAATTAGTTGATTATTACTTCATTTCCATTATTTCACTAACATATACATAAGAGAAGGTTTGTTTATAGTTTTTGAGAAATAACGTCATTATGTCAGTATATATATATTTGGTCGAGACATAATCACTTTAGAGGAAAAAAATTAAACCTTAATAGTTTGGCTTGTGTTAGAGGTGAAATTCGCAAATACTAATATGGATATAGTTTTCTAAAATGGTTTTAGTGAACTTAATTTGTAATAAATGATTATAGAAATTAAAATTAATTAAGAATGCGACTAATGATAACAAGGACAAAATTATTCCAAGGCATATGCTAATAACTATGAAAAAGAGTGATGAACCGAAAAAGCTTTTTGCTATTATATTGTTACTGTTGCATATCGTACTATTCATCCAAATATCAATCCCATTTGATGCCCAAGAAGACTTTCTTATGACAATCAAAATATTGGTAATATTTATTATGAATGAATTAACCGAAATGTATGCTGCTTACGAGTATTTTGTTTTTCAATATCAAAAATACTGGATTGCTTATCATTTCATAGATTGATATTCTTTTATAATCACGCGAAGTGCATACATATTCACTAGTTGGGGGATAATCTTAGTTTAGAGATGACGACCAAGCTTAAATCAAAAGTTTGCTTGATTCATTTGATATCAATAGAGTGCATACTACATTTCAATTCCTCTATTAATTTACTTTTCAACAATAAATTAGAAAAATAAAATTTAAATTGGACTTGCCATGAATTTGCGTTCATTACATTGACCTTCGAGAGAATTAGTAAATTACCATTTAAACTGAATCACAAGGGATGTGATTCTCCTATTGACAAGAGTGTTAGCCTGCGGAGTTGGTAGTTTGCTAGTGTTGGTGATAAAATGGCATGTGTTTTCTTTTCAAATAATGATAAACAGAATAAATAAATTATTACAAATAACATAAAATAACGGAGGTAAAATTAATATCGTAAATCACGTGAAAAGTTAGTGTTACGAAGTAACTCTAAAATTATCCCTAGAATAAAATAATAGGCATGAACTCATGCACAAGCCCCTCAACAAACATAAACATTTGCATCCCACAAAACTTGAACAGCTTAGTAGAGTTGGGACACCATACGATTTCGCAACAGAGAGAATTTGCACCAATATCAACCATCCATATGGAACTATCTCCGTTGTTGTAAAAGGGAAAGTTTCAACACAAGCTTCCAAGAACATTGAATGTGAAAAGCAACGAATCAGGGGCATTCATTGGCACAATATGCCGTAATAGTGATGCAATATCTCTGTACTTGCACATTTCATAAAACTAACTCTTCTTGGAACATGGGATTATGAAAGAATGGCCATTGAAAGCTCAATTTATGAAGGAGTGAAGTGAAAAAAGGTCGTTGCATCTTGTTAGTGTTTGGCCAATTCATGTACAGTTTGATGATCGACGGAGATCTTTTCCTCTAAAGCATAACTACAATCTGCACATAAACCAAAGATGACTCTAGCTAACGAGTATTGACTTTCCATGCTTAACTTTAATCTTCGTTAACTAAAGTGACAAACAACTGAATGCCCGCATAGCATGATATACGATCTTTAATTTTGAGGATCTAATGTCATTGTTCCACCGCGCAACACATGCTTTTGTAAAGTATAGTCTTAGACATTAAAACTTGCGGCTAATGAAATATAATTTCATACTAGTAAGCAGTATTGGAAAACATTTCATCGGTCGCCATTTAAGTGAAAGATCATTGCATAAAGGTCACTTAAAAATCATTTCACTATTGCCCGCTTAACTGAAGAATAGAACTAGCCGAAAGGTAACTTTTCTCTCACCTAAAAGCTTGCCGAGTCAAATGTAAATTAACCTATTTTAAAAAACGGGTCACAAGGTCAGGTCTATAATATGGATATGAAATAGGTTAATTACATTAGGGTTGTTTTATTAAACATATTACGTGATTTGGAGAATCACACCACTTTTAGGTGAAGAAAAGTTACCTTCCAATCGACTTTATTTTTAACTACGTGACGGAAAATAGAAAAGTCTCTTTTGTGCAAATTTGCATCTGAATAACCACTTCCCCAACAAAATTAATAATTTTGTAAGCACGGATAGGCAGAAGGCAAATCTCTTCCTAATCACCTCATCCACTAGAATTTTTCTATGCTACAGTTTCCATCACTAGGTAGGAGTTTACCTTTCCATGAACTAGTACGTGTTCGAATTTTTTCGGTCGTATCATACACAATGAGTTCTCTTCTTCCATGGTAGATTAGATAACTTATTAATTGAAAGGTAAACCTTCAACCTCGTTGCAATATAAACTTTATGATGAATGTATTTTGGTTCTTTCATTACAATTCACTAAGTGACTCGAAACTAATTCATAGGAGTGACTCAAGGCGACTCAATATAATTGTGTCATAAGAATAGTCAAAGTTCGTATTATAAAAGGGCGTCTTTTAAATGTAGACTTTCACATATTTCTTATCAGTACCCTCTTTGTAATGCTCGTGAAAGGGACTCCGACACCTTTCTCTTACGCATTGTGACACTTTCTCTCCAGATGGTATCACAATATGGAAGATCAGAAGAACTTTATCTTCTCTCTAGCATCATTTGGATGTTCATTCTGGTCTACTTTCTCTCAAGTCATACATATTCCCCTTCTACACTCCATAAAATACTTCAACATATAGAAGGTATTTTGAGGCTATCCGATCCACTCCCACAACTCTCCAAGCTCTTCTTCAGGCTTTCACCACCTATCTTCACAATAATGGTCCCCTACATCTATGGTAACCCTACAATTACTACTGCTAAGTCACTTATCTGGGCTCAGGATAAATCTCTGCACGCCAATGGTGTCAAATGATTTTATCATGTTGATGAGGTGATAAGTCTGAAGATCTCAACTTTCAACATGGCTCAAAGTCTTATGACGTATTTAATATCTGATATCCTACTATATTGCTAATCCTGTAGAACAATCTGTACAACGAGAGAAGATCTTACACAACATAAGAAAAGTTGGAAAAGGTTCTTACCCTAGACAATCTCTTCAGGAGGCTTCTTCAGATCTCTATCTCCCGATCAGTGATTGTGGACATCTAAGTTCAACACCCCCAAGAAATCATTTAGCCTTAGCCTTTTCGGCCTCGCAAACGGGCCAACAAAATCACGGTAATCTTCCAACAATCATACTCAAAAGTGTTGGTACACTCTAACTGGTATAGCATGGCCATCTAGCGCTAATGTTACTCAACCACCAACAACAACAAAAATGTGCCTCAATCTGATATTGGAGGATAGTGACGATACACTTGCCCAGAAATTTGAGGCGTTTCTAATATTGCAATCGGAAAGCCACCACATCCATGATATCTTCACTGCCTTTATATGATTATATCACAATCAATGTCCACATGGGTGTTCCATTAGAAATTTAGAATGCTTCTCATGGTGCATGAATGAAGCTGTAACAAAGCATCTATGAGATGGTCGAACACGGATTTGCCAGCTGCCTGTGATAGGAAAAAGAAAACTTAATTAGATAGCTCTTGCAAAGCAACTCCCACTAGATTAAGAAAACTTTTCGCCTTTTGATCTAGTTGTCTTACTCGTGGGCCCTGTAAATGGAAGGGAACCTCCCGGATTCAATAGGAAAGGCAAAAAGCATTGGAGGCAAACTCATCATGCATAAGGATAGTCCTTATCAGGTAACTCTGAACTCTTCTGTTGCCCCATTTTGATCTCTAAGAGCATTGGGAGGTATTATGCTTTTTTTTTGTAGAGCAAGGAGATAAATGTCCAATACTCATGATGGGGAAGGGTTATTCCCAACAAAAATAAATAAATAAAATTGTCTTTTCTTGTATAACAACTGAAGAGCAACACCTAGGTGTTACACTTAACTTCCAGCTATGCTATTGTCTCAGTTTTTTCAGTTAAGCACGGAATATAGATGATTTTCTTTTCTCTAGTTTCAGTCAAACGAAATTGTTTAGCTAATGTTCCTTGTTCTTAAAACCAAGCATACTCTTTCGGAATTGAAGAAAACCGCAAACTCTCGATTAACCTACATAGTACAAGGTAGAACGTCGTATTCATCTCAGCTTATTTTTCCTTCTGTTAGCACACTTCTCTTCCAATTAATACGATGACTTTCAAATCGTCAATTCATGCTGACAGCAAGAGTTTTGGTTCCAAATACATGAAGTTACAAAATTATCCTGTTGATACATGCTTTAACCAATAGACCCCGGAATCGTTGTTCGATCTAGTGAACAATTCTGTATCAAGAGCTAAAGTCTACTCTTATAAGTAGCTGCAAGGAGGCAAATAATCACTCACCAAGGGCATATTTACGTAAAATACTGGTTCTTAGCAACAATATTGAAGAGGATCTTCAATATCAGAGCTTTCAAGAGCAGTGATGTGTTTCCTAAATGAATAAGCTGCTTCTTCCTTGTGGTCCAGCTTCCCCAGCTTGTCATATACAATGGCCATCAAGTAAAAAGCTTCTGCTGCCAATTTGTGATACTGCATAAGAAAATTCATTGTCATGTCAGAAATTTATCTTTGCTTTTATTGGGGGGCAGTGGAGGGACAGGCTTGCTGAAATTGTGAGCCAAGCGAAGGCATGTCCCCCTTTACCAGAAAACAGAAACAGTTCAGTGCTCACAAGTGGGAATTGAATTCATTGTGGAGATAGTTATGTTCCTCTATTATGGTAGTCTTTTTTTTTAATTAAAAGCCATCAGCCAGGGAAAGGATCCGGAGGTGCTGGGGGTTTGGCTTGATCCCTACCATGTATATAGAAGGTAAAGATGACAAAAGAGAAAGGGGCCCATATACCTGACCTTCCATATGCACTGGACTGCAGCTGAAACAGCCTTAAAAAAAACTCATGAAAGAGCTAATCATATGCAGCTTCTCTTCCATGAGGAAAGAAAATACATTAACTTACAAAAAAGTGGCTTTGTCAAATCTACTTCTTATGCTAGGCAACTGTCATTTATCCACGTGAAAAGGACCCTTAGCTTCTCTAGGCAGTTGCTGGAATGTGTAGTAGTATGAGGCTATGAACTATTGCCACTGTTTGCAGCTTTTTTGGCAAGAAGATCAGCCACCTGATTGGCTTCTCTATAGTAATGAGTAATTTGAACTTCTGCCTGGTCTAGAATCTATTATGGTAGCCAATCAAACTTAAGTATGCCGAGAACTAGATTCTTCAAGCACTAAAGTAGGCTGGGAACTAGTTCTTCAAGCATGATTTACAATTCTGACCTGACGTGTTGACCTTAAAATGATAAAATTAAAAAACAAATGTTGCGACGTCACCTATTTGAATCACAAAGAAGGTTCAGTTGAGCTGATCATGTGCCAATTCCAAATTGTTTTCGCTATTTCTCAAAAAATCAAGTCAAAGCTAAGATGAATAGGTTAAAAAAATATGTAAAACATGCTCAAAAACATTGTTCTACAAGATTGCCTTCGGGCGAGCATGAAGTTAGGAGCTCACCACAACAAAGCTTTTAACCTAATCTTTCTTTTATTGTTAGGCGAGGCTGATCATATTCAAATATGATAGCAGAAAAGCCAAGGAACTCCTCCTATTGTTTACTATCTGGTGAGAATTAACAGTACAGAAATCCAGAATATAGCCAAGACAAATATGCCCAAATAACGCACTAGTTCATCTAGACTGGCAATACCTATTAAGGCAAAAAAATTAGAACCTGGCGCGGCATTAAAACTGGAAGCAATCACGTGATTAGCAATCTCGTAGCACTCATCATTTCAGCCACCTATTTTAATTCTATGTATTACAAAATTAAGCTTGGATATCTCAACTGTATTACATTTAGGCACAATAATCACCTCTAATTCCATTTCACCCTCATCTTTCTCATGTAACTACACTGATGGTGCTTATACTATGTCTTACTTCTACTTATCTTAAAATCTTTTATTCTCTAGAGTATCTCTCCATGGTTCCTACTTCTGGTTGACGCCTAGAGAATTAATGGAAGAAAATATGATAATTTACAATGGAACTGGATGCAAAATGCCAAATCTAGTGCTACACAAACAACATTAGCTACTCTACGTTCACGAGAATTGATGAAATAAGAGTAAATTTTGCAGATTAAACATCTCCGGAGACCATTATTTTATCGAATTCAGCTAACAAATAGAAGGTGGAGTCCGAAAAGTATTCTGCAAGGCCCAGAATGGAACACAGATTTTACTTTTCTAAGATTTGGAACAACAAAACAAGTATGATGGAAAAGAAAATAAGGTGGATCGGGGAGGGAAAAACTTAGTATACAACAACAACAATAACAACAACAACAACAACAAAAAACCCAGTAGTTTCCCACAAGTGGGGTATGGGAAGGGTAAGATGTACGCAGCCTTACCCCTATCCCTGGAAGGACAGAGAGGCTGTTTCCGATAGACCCTCGGCTAGAGAACGACTGAAAAAGAAAAGATAATTGCAACAAGTAGGAATAATAGCAAGATGAAATAAGATCGAATCCAAGAATGCAGTCAAACTCTAGGTAGTAATAGCCATCTATGAATAAAAGATATCATACTAACACTAATGCTAGCGAACTGAGTAAGACAAAGAGAAACAATCGACTACCTACCAACCTTCTACCCTAATCTTTGACCTGCACACCCTCCTGTCTAGGGTCATGCCCTCAGTCAGCTCCAGCTGCGCCATGTCCCGTCTAATAACCTCCCCCCAAGACTTCTTAGGCCTACCTCTACCCCTCCTGCTGCCCACCGAGGCTAACCGCTCGCACCTTCTAACTGGGGCTTCTATACTTCTCCTCTTAACATGCCTGAACCATCTCAACCTCGCCTCCGGCATCTTATCCTCCACAGGGGCCACTCCTACCCTTTCCCGAATAACTTCATTCCTAATCTTATCCAACCGGGTATGCCCACACATCCACCTCAACATCCTCATCTCAGCTAACACTCTGCTCCATACAACATAGTCGGTCTAACTATAACCTTGTAGAACTTACCTTTAAGTCTCAGCGGCACATTTTTATCATACAAGACACCGGATGCAAGCCTCCACTTCATCCATCCTGCTCCGAAACGATTTGTGACATCTTCATCAATCTCCCCGTTACCTTGTATTATAGATCCGAGATACTTGAAACTACCTCTCTTGGGGATGACTTGCGTATCAAGCTTCACCTCCATATCTTTTTCCTGGGTACCGTTGCTAAACTTGCACTCCATGTATTCCGTCTCGGTCCTGCTCAACTTGAAACCCTTAAGTCTAGAGTCTGCCTCCAAACCTCCAGCCTCTTGTTAACACCACCCCGCGTCTCGTCAATTAAAACTAAGTCATCAGCAAATAACATACACCATGGCATCTCACCTTGAATGTGTCTTGTCAATGCGTCCATCGCCAAGGAAAATAGGAATGGACCAAGAGTTGATCCCTGGTGCAACCCCATCATAACCGGAAAGTGTTCCGAGTCTCCTCCCGCTGCCCTAACCCGAATCTTAGCTTCATTATACAGGTCTTTAATCACCCTAATGTAGGCTACTGGGACCCCTTTAGCCTCCAAGCATCACCAGAGCACCTCTCTCGGGACTTTGTCATATGCTTTCTCTAGGTCAATGAACACCATGTGCAAGTCCTTCTTCATCTCCCTATACCGCTCCACCAATCTCCTCACAATGTGAATGGCTTTCATAGTCGAACGCCTCGGCATGAAACCGAACTGGTTCTCAGAAATGGACACACTGGTCCTCACCCTCACTTCAACCACCCTCTCCCAAACTTTCATAATATGGCTTAGCAGCTTAATTCCCCTATAATTATTGCAACTTTGGATATCGCCCTTGTTTTTATACAGAGGAATCATCGTACTCCACCTCCATTCACCAGACATCTTTTTCGTCCTAAAAATGACGTTGAACAGCCTAGTGAGCCATTCCAAACCTGCCCTACCCGCATTCTTCCAAAATTTCACAGGTATTTCATCTGGCCCGGTAGCTCTACCCCTGTGCATCTTACGCATAGCCCCCTCAACCTCCTCTACTCTTATGCGCCTACAATACCCGAAATCCCGGCGCATCTCGGAGTGCTCCAAGTCGCCCAACACAATGTCCCTGTCACCCTCTTCGTTCAGGAGTTTATGGAAATATGCCTGCCATTTTAGTCTAATCTGAGCCTCTTCCATCAAAACTCTACCTTCCTCATCTTTGATACACTTAACTTGATCCAGATCACGGGCCTTCCTCTCTCTCTCCTTGGCTAGCCTCTATAGCTTCTTGTCCCCGCCTTTGGCCTCAAGCTCTTCGTACAAACGCCCGAACGCCGCAGTTTTAGCCGCAGGGAAAAACTTAGTATATTTTAAGGAAAATACTTTCTTTGAAGAGGGTCAGGAAAATGGAGAAAGTTAATTCACATACTTTAATCTTTTTCTCTTTTACTTCACCTGACTCAATTGGTTCTTAATTCTGAAGAGCATTTAGTTCACCTAATTGAACCCTAATCTTATAGAATTGCTTCTTTTCGGCCTCAGCCCTTTCATTTCTTTCCATTAATCTCACGTAATTGGTAATTACAGTTTACAGAATTGTACCTTTCTTTACTTTCCCTTTTTAATTCTCCTTCACCTCACTCAAATGATAATTTTAGATAGTTATGCCTTCGTGTTTCTCATTTACATTCTACTTTTAACATGTTTTTATTTCGTATAGCAGGCTTACACCTATTTGTCCATATATATGAACACAAAAAAACCTCACCCTAACACACACACACACACACTTGCTTAGAGTTAAGGCTTTTTGACAGGGTAAAGAGGAAGAACATAGAATTTAAGAAAGAAAGATGAATTTCATGGAATACAACTTTTGTATTTTCTAGATATTATTTCACTTAGCTATTGATGTATATCATTTCCCACAACGTAATCCAATGTACTTTTAGCATATTAATACACAATGAAGAATTTCAAATTTCTTGGAACCAAAACTGAAGTCTTTTAACTAGAGTATAAATGTCATTGATTTGAATACTAAATTGTCCATATTGACTAACCTCTAGAAGTTCCAGGTCTTCGGAAGCCTGCCTCAACGGTTCAAGTACCATCTCTGGTTCTTCAGATACTGAGAACAATAAGTAACACTAAGCACAGGTTGAGAGCTCAAGAATTTAAGAAGACAGCGCAACAAGAAAATTCAGCAGTTAGTTAATTTTCAATTTCTAAATGACTTGTATGTCTCTGTGTGTGCATTAATGGGAGGTAGAGTCTCAAGTGAGGTACAGGGCAGGATGATGTAAACCTTGCAAGGAAGGCCACATAAGACTTCATAAGACTTTATTGATACACTTATACCAGCTGAATCCCAAAAGATATTATTTTCAATTTAGGTTATAATTGTTCTCAAGTGGAACTAGTTTGTCCTTGTCATTTATATTTGACTCAAATATGGTAAATCATTCTCAAAGAGCGATAAATTAATCATAAACAATCTCAAGGTCAAAGGATATATGAACCATGGGAGGTGGGAATGGAGGGCAGCTTGATTGGGAAAGGTAGATGGCAAGTCATGGCTGGAGATGAGGCGAACTATTGGAGTGATGGGCAGGTTCTCCTGTTCCATTTTGATTCATAAAATCGTAGGCATTCACAAGAGCTATAAGCCTATAATAGCTAAAAAAGAGTCCTTACGCAAAAAAACTGCCCAAATTTCTCTTAATCCTCTGATTCTCACTTATGATGGACCATGTAATCCATTGCTTAAAAACGTAGTTTGCAAAATGTGGAGGCATTTGCATCATTTGGGTGACATGGACAAGAATTATATATGAGGTTGAAAACACAGGATGTAGTTAAAACTCAAAAATGAGATCTGATTAGAGCACAAGCTAATGAAAAGTCATGTTTACAGTAAGTATAGCAAACAGGTGGAGCATTAAAATTCCGATAAGGCACCTGAAAAGCTCGAGTCAGCAAGATAGCATTTTGCTTCAGTGATAAAGGCCCGAGCACGAAGCTCCAAACCACCGTGACCAAGAAGTACAGGAAATGCCCCATGTATGAGAGCCAAAGCTCTTTTTGCATGACTTGATCCAAGTGAGAGCCAAAGCTCCGCCAGCGTCAGCGTAGCAGATGCTTTGAGAAGGTCTAAGTTGAATGATTTACAAAAGGAAAGGCTTGCCAACGCGTACGGAATACCTAAAACAGCATTTCCTGATCTCTGAAATGGATGAACATAGTTATATTACATCTTGATCATGTCAGAGAAAGAAAAGAGTGTGGGGCTCAGTAGTTCAAATTTTAGAAATCCAATGGTGAAGATGTATAAGCGGTAAAAGAAGTTCCATTTCTTCTGACGAGGTGATATTTTTTATAAGAAAGTACTTGCCTGTGAGCAAAAATATCGATTAACATTAAATCAATACCTTGTGTATCTCTGCAAGTAAAAGAAGAACAGTGGCATTCTCGACTTGTAAACTGAATTTGTAGCACATACAGAAGAGAGAGTGTGCGATAGCTGCTGCCTGGAAGAATCATATGCACAAGAATGGAAATTAAGAAATTCTTTAGATGCTTATTGCTTTTGGCCTCTGTCACTGTTCAAACTAGAGCAAATTATTGCTATAGCTTAGAAAATCAGAAAAGGATGAAAAATACTTTAGCACCACAGCACAATATCAAGTTATCATATGTAAGAGAAACAAAATTTGTGAGAACTTGGGGAAAAGAGATTCAGAGTGGACTTGTCTATATAAACAAATTTGATATTCAAATATTTTCTTTTTGGTAGGTGATATTCCAATATCTTAAGGTAACAGCTCATTCAGAATAGTCTTGCAGAATGATCATTATCACCACATTGGCTGCAAGACCAAAGAGTAGAGTCGATGTGGTTAAAATCCTCGGCATCACAGGCACAGGCAAACCTGTAAGTGAACTATTCATACTCAGTTTGCAAGCATGATCAAATATTACTAGACTTTAGAACCAGGACCAGACTTGCTGGTGCTGCCACTTTGAACCAGACCATAGCCTCGTGATTTTCATGTCCATTATCATGAGAAAAAACTGCTCATTCCAGAAAACCATGCAAGTTTTCGAGAAAATTGAAGGCCTTGAGGACAATGAAAATGATCTATCGGCACTAATACAAGCAATGAACTAAAGAAAAAACATGATCATCAGCACAACAGTATAATGATTCACTTAGAAGAACAGCCAAAGCCTTAAAAGTGGATATATTTATGCAAATAGAAGAGAGAAAAGCAGAAAGAAAAACAAGAAAACTTAAATCTTTTCCTGACCAAAGAGCAAGCAACAAAGGTATCCAATTTTCTATCACAAGTGTATTTGAAAATCACCAGTTTAGGATGTAATTGACCATATTCCTTTTCATTATTCATTCACCTTTTCTTGGGAGCAAGTGGGCACATTCTTCTTTTGATTAGAAATGATAGTACATGAGCAAAAAAATTAATCAATTACATTCTTGCATCATATCATTTGTTCAAAGTTCAAAAAGAGAAGTAGAAACTATTAAGTTAGCAGGTCATGTAGATATAAGAACAAGTTCACCACCCAACATATACCTTACTGAATCAACTCGAAAGAGATCTAACTAAAGAGATCTAACTAAAGGAAAGCAGACTACCTGGCTAAATTGGTTCGCTGCAATTAGTATTCGTGCATGGCGGAGGCTAGCTTCAACTTTTATCTCTATATCTACACCAGTTACTGAAGAGGCTAAAACACCTAGCTCATCACACAACTGTTGAGCAAGTTTTAAATTTCCCCTGAGAGGCAACTAATATCCAATCAGACAAGCAAAGGGAAGTTTAAAACCAAGTAAGAATAATTTTATGCAACTTGATTAGGATTAGAGAAGTCTCCTTACGTATGTAAAGCATGATCATGGAGCAACTGTAGTTTTACAAGCTGAATTTGTGACTTTGAAACAGATAAAAACTTCTCCTCCGCAAGTTTCAGAGCAGCAAAAGCTTCTGAAGGCGCACAAAAGAAGCCATTATTGAGTATAAGCAAAAAACAAAAATAAATTAAAACTATAATATCAAGTCACTTTTCCACTTGCTTTCCTTGTATTTTCTGAGGGACGTAGGGGAAGAGAATAAGTTTTTTTTAACAGAGAAAGGAAAGAAATAGATCTGCCTTCCTAAGAAATAGATCTGCCCTCCTACTCTCACATATGTATAAATGAAGTATGAAGGATTATATACTAATTTGGGCACAGTAAACTAAAACCTGGCATAAGACTGAAGACAATTATGGATCCCTACCAACTGATGAGATTGTCTAGAATTTACCGGCAAACACTTTGGCCATAACTCAGTAGCCTATCATGATCTATTCAAGTTCATCTGTTTCTACCTTCTCCCGACCGGATTGCACAGCAATGTTCTTCTCTACAAGAAAAGGCTAATTAGTTCTGAAGCTTTTTCCTGCACTACTGCCAAAATGCTTATTGTAACATGAACTGGTATGAGGTAGCCTAGTATTTACCGGAGACCACTTTGGCCACAACTCATTAGCCTATCACAATCATATTTCCATTTGACCTACTTCTATCTTTCTTTTTTTGAAAAAGAAAGATTAACCTACTTCTATCTTTCTTCCGACTAAATTACACGTAAATGTTATTCATCTCTAGAAGAGAAGGCTAATCAGTTCTGCACTTTCCTGCATTTCTGCCCAAACACCATTTTTTAGTTTTTTACTTGAACAGACATGTTTGTCAGAAGGCTGTGTTCAGTTCTTACCAAGTCCTCTGGTAAGTCTTCAAAGATTTGTGTCCCACATTGGTTGAGGGAATAGGCTCAAGGCCCACAGTCATTACCATGTCTCCTTGTATGATTTTAAGCAGTCTTCACCACATGAGCTAACTTTTGGGATTGAGTTAGGCCCAAGGTCCATTTTCTTAACATGGTATCAGATTCAAGCTCATACCTATTCTAGGTTTACCCAATGTTGGGCTCCTATTATATGTTTGTTCACAGTACACATGTCTAGTTGTAGTCGTGTTGGGGGAGGGATTGTTAGAGTGTCCAAAATTGGTTGAGGGAATGGTTTGTGGTCTTCTTATATGGTCTTGGGTCTAATGAGCTAGCCTTTGGAGTTTAGTTAGGCCTATGGTCCATTTTCTTGACAGCTACTTTAGGACCAAAGAAAAATCTCCAGGGCACACAGAAAAATTGCACAGGGTCAAAAGTCAAAACACAGTAGTGATACCAAATGGAAATTATGTCTAAAAGCAAGCAACATTTCAACCAGTATGGGTTTAACTTATGGGTGATCAAGAAAAGAATGTAATTCCATTGAATAAGCAAAAGAAATCAAGTAAACAATGCATCAGCAAATAACTTAAGTATAGCACCGCTCTACTACTATCATCTATGCACCATAATGACATGAGCCAACAGATACATGCACAACTACTGTGTAGCTATGCCAATTCAAGAATACTTATGAAGTACAAAAATATTTTGAGCAAACCTTTGTATCCTTTAAATACTGCTAGATGCTGGATAAGTTTTCCATATGCTAATGCCACATCATCCAAACTGCATGCAGAAAAGAAAGCAAATTTCAGTCGACAAATATTGAGGCACAGTTTCAAACAGCTCAACTACTTAAAAATTCATACAAGTATTACCTCGATGAGTCAGCAAAGCATGTCGCATAAAGCAGCGCATTCATTCGAGCAAGAGGTGCACTAAATTAGCATACAAAAAGAGAAGAAAATCAGTAAAGACATCTGAACTAGAATTGAGTGCTTTGCAATGTACATATTATATATGTGAGAAAGCACGGGAGAAAATATATTATTGATGTTAGTTTATAGATATGTATAAGCACGGGAGAAAATATATTATTGATGTTAGTTTATAGATATGTATAGTGTAGTCTTGTCCCACATTGGAAGAGGAGTAATATCTCCTTGTAGTGTATAGCTATAAATACGGACCTCTTGTATTACATTTATCATCCAATATCAATAACATATTTTCTCCCGTGCCTTCTCACATGGTATCAGAGCATTAGTGAGAAAAGATCGTTGTGTGTCATTCCAGCGTTAACCGGGAAGAAAGAACTTAGTCATCGTATAATTTTTCCGGTGACCTAAGACTTGTCTAAGTGAAAGTCACTTTCTGTCGGTGTTGTGCTAAAACCAACACCACCACGAGATAGACCACCCTCCGACTACCAACCCCTGAAATTTTATCCGCCAGAAAAGCCGCCACGCTCCTCCACGCGCCGGCAACAACTTTTCCGGCGAGGGTTCCGGCCATTTGTTCGCGAAACTTCTTCAAGACAGTGTGCCCTCCTCAAAATTCCGAGCCCACCCATCTAATTCAAATCAAATTCCGGCCACTTTTATATTTTCCGGCGTGAACAGTGACCTTTCTGGCCATTGTTTGAAAATATTTCTTCAGGACAGCTTGCTCGCAAAGGAATTCCGAGTCTATCCATCCTGGTTACAATAAATTCCGACAACTTTGGAATTTTCCGGCGAGCTACAGTGTTTCCGGCATGAATAGTGTATGCGGCACAGAACAGTGTTCTGTTTTCCTGCTGTAAACAGTGTTTTTCAAGCTATTTCTTCAGTTTTCTCACAGGAGTTACTTATTTCCACTATTTCAAGTTAACCATACTACTACAAATTGTAGCGACATGGGAACCGATGCTTTGAATAGTCGGATGGTTTCTTTAANCTTAGCAGAGTATATTGAGTTCCGTCAGTATAAAGCATGTAAGAAGACATCTTCTGAGATAGCTTCTGTTGTTCAAACAGTTAATAGCGTGACTTGTTTCTCCCAATCTTCATCCTCTAAGTCTTGGGTCATTGATTCAGGTGCATCAGATCATATTTCTGGTAACAAATCTCTTTTCACTACTATTTCGTATTCTCAATCTCTTCCAAAAGTCACAATGGCCAATGGGTCTCAAACCATGGCAACTGCAATAGGTCAAGCAAGCCCACTTTCTTCCTTACCTTTAGATTCAATCCTTTATGTTCCCAATAGTCCTTTTAATCTCATAGATGTTAGTCGCTTAGCCAAATCACTTAAATGCGTTGTTTTATTTCTTGATGACCATCTTTTAAAACAGGAACGCAGTACGGGACGGATCATTGGTACCGGGCGTGAATCAAACGGACTTTATTACCTTATCCTTGCTAAATCACATGGACTCACATCTTGTCTTCCTTCTACAACTTGTCCTGTTACTGATTCACCAGATTTATTACATAAACGGTTGGGACATCCCAGTTTGTCAAAACTTCAGAAAATGGTATCTGGTTTATCTCACTTGTCAGCTCTAGAGTGTGAGTCATGTCAGCTCGGTAAGCATACCCGCTCCCATTTCCCTCGGCGTCTTGATAATCGAGCAGAGTCACCTTTTACTTTAGTCCATTCAGATGTTTGGGGTCCTAGTCGGGTCAGTTCCACCTTAGGATTCCGCTACTTTGTCAGTTTCATTGATGATTATTCCAGGTGCACTTGGATATTTTTGATAAAAAATCGATCTGAGCTGTTTTCTATTTTCCAGACCTTCCACGCTGAAATTCAAAATAAATTTGGGGTTTTTATTCGCACATTTCGTAGTGATAATGCCTAAGAGTATTTGTCTTCCCCATTTCAGCAGTTTATAAATCTCATGGGATTATTCATCAAACATCTTGTCCGTACACATTTCAACAAAATGGGGTAGCTGAAAGAAAGAATAAACATCTTATTGAAACTGCTCGTACCCTACT